>VYZW01046752.1:2227-14582 GCA_013401315.1 Balaeniceps rex
CCGTGCCGCCGGCGGAGCTGTCAGAGCCCAGGGCGAGCGGCTCCGGCGTGGGACGGTTCCCGCGTGGGACGGTTCCCGCCGGCGGCCCCCCCGCCCTGGGGCTCCGCCCGCCGCCGCTCGGCCCGGCGGGCTGCACCCGGGGGCTGCACCCGGGGGCTGCCGGGGAGGGGGGGATGGCAAATGCCCGTCCGGCGTGACTTTCCGGGGGGCCCCAGCCGCCGGGGACGGTCGCCGACCGCTCCCGGCTCCGGGGCTTACGCCGCCGTATCGGGGCGTCCATACGTTCCTGTGCGAAACGTATACAAACAGGCAGGCGTGTGTGTGTGCGGGAGAGAGATGTATATGGGATTTGATTTATAACTAATAGCGCGTATAAAGCTTTTCAAGGTGGCTGCAATGTAAAAAGTAATGACTTTATTACCCCTGAAAGGTTCTGCGGTTCACAGTTAACAGTCCTCTGAATTACAATTCATTACGCAGTTGCGCGCTCTCCGAAAGCCAACCTGCACCAGAATACCTATCTGTGGTTATTCCCAATAAATAACAGGCAACATTTCATCGATTTTCCTTAAAAAAAAAAAAAAAATCATAGCAAATTAAGCGCTTGGTTACAACTAAATCTGCTTTATTATCGTACCGCGTTTGAGATTCCAGAGGTGACTTCCCAGGCAGCATCTTAAAACCTACAGTCGGGAGCTAATTTTACAGATGCTTTCATGAATGGCAGCGAGGATGTTCCTACCATTAGCATGCCCTTAATTCCAGCACCGTAAAATGCCTCGAATTAAATGGAAACTCGCTGCCTTAAAAAAAAAAAAAAAAAACCAAAACAATTTTTCATCCTAGCTGGATAATTATTAATAGGAGCATTTGATCGCGATAGTGCCGTGCTCCCCCCCCGGCGGCCCCCCCCCCCGCCCCGTCGCTTCGCATTGTCATGTGATTGGGGGGAGATAACAAACCTCAAGAAAGAAAAGGAGTCAGAAGACATTTTTAACACGGCATAACCGCAGATTAATAATGCAGGTGGGTTTGTGTTTTATTGTATTTTTAGGGGAAGGGAACGAGGCTGTTTAACGAGCAGTCGTGGACACAAAGTAACTATATTTACAATCCTTGATGTGGCTTTCGGTGGGTAATAAATTATGACAATATTCAAATTATTTTCTGGCAGCCCAGTTAACTGCGTTGGGGACCGTAAAGCCCTTACTGATTCCATTTATGCCTTGTAATTACGGTCCACGGGCTCTCTCTAAACCCTTTGGTGAATACTGTGTGTAAACTTTTAGCTAATAGACCTTTTTTGAATGGAGGGACTTTTCTCGGTACTTCCTGCAGTATATATTCTGTCTCTGATCTCTGTATTTAATGGCCAAGTCCTGGTTTATGCTTTATAATGTGTTGACAAGTTTTCTAACAGACTTTCTGAAATAATGCACATATATTCACGTCGGTTAGAAACTCCACAGTATTTTTAGAGTCGAGTAGATCTATATCCTAATGTACTGAGAGGGAGTGTAAATCATAGAGGATTTCATAGCCCTTTCAGTAGTTTTCTGTATGAAGTATGAGCAGCGTGGCCTCCAGACGTAACCTTTTAGAAAAAAAGACAGTGCTTTTATTTTATGGTGTAAAGTGCTTTTAGCTTCAGGGCTCTGAACGTGAATGTGGTCAACAAACAGCTCTTGCCAGGGAGTTTGCTACAGCCTCAGCCCCAGCGCCGGGGTGCTGCCGTCGTGATGGGGAGGGGTACGGGGCCAGCTCCGGCCGCAGGACAGGGCTAACACCCCCTCCCGAGACACCCCAAAACCGCCGCCCCGTTGCAGCCCGGCCCCGTTGCAGCCCTCTGCAGGCTGGGGGGGGGGCTCCGCGCCCCGCCGCCCCCCCGCCGGGTGCACCCCTCCGCCCGGACACCCCTGGAAAAGGGCGGGGGAGGGGGCTGGATGGCCCCCGGCGCTGCCGGAGACGGCGGGATCAGCCCCTCGGGGACCGTCCCCGGCTTGTACGGGGGGGTGGCCGAGCGGCCTCCGAGCTCGCTTCGGCGCCGGTGGCAAGGGCAGGGCTGGGGGGCACGGCCCGGGGCAGAAGCCCTTCGGGAGAGCGGTAGGAGCAAGGGCAATGCCCCCCGGCATCGCCCTGCTGCACCCCATGCCCTGCCCCTCCTGCATCATCCCCTCTACGCCCCGCTTCCAAGCGCAACCGACGCCGCAGCACCTCTCCGACACACCGAGCGTCTTCAGCCTTGCCTGCACCTCTTCCACAGTGGCATCGCTTTTCTTGGTTACACTAATGAAGCTAGTGAATGTGGCAGGTAAAAATGGTTAGAAATGCTCGAATACTGACTGCTTACACTTAGAAATGCTGGTAGATTAGAAGGGCAGGTTAGAAGGGCAGGTGAAAACAAACCCAGGCCAGCCCTGAAAGACAGCCCAGTCGTCAGGCTCTGAGGATGCACGCAAACTTGGGTGCCACCTTCTGCTCTTCCACAACCTTCCTTCGCCCAAGCCGCAGAGGATGCCCCGCAATCCTGCCGCAGCAGTTTGAGCTGCTGTCACCCTCAGCCATCTTAGTAGTTGCTCTTTGGCTACGGAATCCCAGCCCCAGAGCAAAGCCAGGTGGAGGAAACGTGGCCCCACATCTCCGCTGTGTATGGGCAAACCCCAAGGTATGCGCTGAAACCAGGGCCGTGGTGGGTTTCAGGCTGCCTACAAGGGGAAGCCAACCTTGGAGAAGGGTCTGCCTCATCAGTGGAGCGGCTGTCCTGCCTCAATCTGTCCCGTGCGAACCAGAGCCCTGAGACTCCAGCTAATGCCCTGGAGCAGCCGAGGGCAGAGGTGGGCACCCGTCCCACTCTGCTAGCCCGGAGCAGGGGCAGTAACCTGCAGCAGCAGGGCAGAGTGCCCTGGTGAGAACGTTTACACCGTCAAAATCAGTTTTAACGTTTAAATCTGCCAAAAGGTATCTGTCCCTTTCCTCACACCTCAGCTCCCTGCCTGAGAAAGTGTGATCCTCGAGCATGTGAGATGCTTAGAGGTTGCTGTGTAAAAGGACATAAAACCGCCTAAAATTGAGAAGCGTGGCCTTCCTTCATCTCGCGGGCAGGCACGCGGTCCTCCCACGCAGGATCGGGACCCGAAAGCCCACAGGAGTGTGACACAGTTCATAGCGCGTACTGCTGTCCCTGCCTGTCTGCTGATTTAGTGACAGGCTTGGCAGTGGGTGAGTTCAGCAACTTTGGTGGGCAAATGTTCCCGCTTCGAAGCTCCAACTGTCATTCATTCGGAGCAGGAATCTCACTTGCCAACTCAGTACAGAACATTAGGACCAAATACAAATTCCAAAATTCTGCCAGTTCTCCGGAGCTGGGCTGCATTATATAACGGCAGATCGCACGGGGTGCTTTCCGACACCGTCTTGATAGTCTCAATCAGGCAGAGGCAACGTGGGTGGAACTCTTACCATACCAGGCTGACTCCCCAGGAACGAGCAGAGGACTTGCACGTTCTAGAAATAGTACGTGCATTAGTATTCCCGCATGAGAAACTTGGGCACGCTGCTTTTCCTTTTCTCTTCTTTTTTTTTTTCCCCCTTCCCTTTTTAATAAAGGCTCAAAATAAACTCCGATTCTGCAAGCGCTTACTAGCAAGCACAGCGCGCACAGCAGCGAGTCCGTGCAGGATCGCAAACATCTGAGCGCCAGGTGACAGAAAGCTTTTGTTATCGGCTTGCCCTAGGGAGGACCCAGAATAAAACCCTGAACTTGGGGAGACTTTTTCCATGGGTTTCAGCAAGGTCTGGGATTTCAGCCCGCCTCTGCTTGCACGGCACCTAGCACGATGGAGCCCTGAACCTTGACTGGACTTTCTGGGGATGACTATAAAATAAACGACACAAAGCACTCGGGAAACAGACTTTCGAATGGCAAAACCCCTCCTTTGAAGCGTACAAACAGTTTTGCTTATGCACGGGCAGGCAGAGGAAGGCACTAGTAAATGCCCATAAAATCTCACTTTTAATCAAATGTTCCATTTCAGCCAAACTGGTTTTAGTTTGCACTGCTCTAGTGCTTACTTAGCTATTTGTCATTTTGCATGTTTAATATTTATGTAGCTTTTTATAAGTAAACACGTAACGTGCCCCTGACAGCTTCTATCCTAGGTTTCAAGCCAACATGATTTAAACTATGTGCATTTAAAACCTCCCAGAACTTGACCTATAATGCAAATCCATACAGTCTTAATTATAGCAGCACCAGCAGCCACTGCACGAGTGAAACGGTTGAGCTTTCGTTACTAAAGAGGCACAGTAGTTAAGGTCTGTCAGCGCTCCTGTTACAATCCCCATCTTGAAGAGGTTATAACTTGGGCTGTGTAAATTTGATTGAGCTGAAACTTGGGACTCAAACTGTCAGTCCATATAGGGAATTATCTTATGAATAATTGGCTAACCCATTGCTTGATTCACAGACCTTTATAAAACGATTTTTAATGGGTTTTAATGTTTTTTTCTTTTACTGACATCTAGGGTATGAATTTGGTACTTCTAGCTCTTCTGAAGCTCCATACTGAACAGCGTATATATAGGTACCCAAGTTAAAGCTACAGCTACGCAGAGGAGCTCACGGGGCGTACATGCCACGCTTACCCACTTATGTGTACCCATACGCCCATAAGAGACCACAAACAAGAAATGGCACTTAAATCTATCTAAGAGAGTCCTAAACGTGTCAGATAAAGAGAACATAAATGCCTCAAACAGGAGGGAGCTAAAGCTCATAAAATGCGTCTGCTTTGTACATCAGCTGCATCACGATACGCTGCCAGTCACACATCTCTCAGGCCCCTTTATACCAACCATCGTGCTGGGAAGGGAAGGCGCTCGCTGAACCCGCAACCCAAAATACAGCTCTGGCGTATTACCGTACAACGTGTAGGTCAACTCGATTACCTATAGATGCAGCAAGGATAGCTAGGGACAGGAAAACATCTGGCAGAGCCTTGGTCACTTTGTTATCTTTGCTAACAGTTTGTCAGAATCTTTTCATCTTCCTGGGCTTTATCTTCCCCCCAAAATGGGTGGAAGGGAGTCCCACGTGTGCTTCAGCATCACTTTGAAAGGGATGAGCCATTCAACTTTGAACATTGAGCGTGAGCTTAAATATCGCTTTCTGTTACAGAGGATTTTCCTGAGAATTGCTCTCCATAACACTTTTCACTAGTTTTAGACTTCTCAGAGGTGGTTTTTATCACCTCAAATCACACTAAGCCGGAGCGTGCATGGTTGGTTAAGATGTGGACTTGCAATTTTCTTTGACCCTAACAGAAAACGATGACGAGCCCAGGGCTAGACATACGAGCCACAGGCCACGAACAGATAGAGCCAGACCCCACAAAGTTTCCATGCCCACCTCACCAAACGGTTGCAGAGCAGGGATACCATGCTGCACACCTGAACGCATGAACAGCATCTCCATGGGTTTCAGGAAGAGTTTTGACCAAGCCAGGCTGCAGCATTGGGCTCTCTCACTGCAGGGTTACTGTGTGCAAGTCATTCTGAAACAAAGCGCTGTGAGAAGCCAGGCTCTCCTCAGCGAAATGTCCACACATCCAAATCCCCCGTTCATCAGGGCTACTCTATTTGGCCTCGCAGAAACTGATGATTGTGCAAGCACAGAGAAGTTGGTCCTTTTGAGTCACTGCTGAGATCCCAAGTCATTTACCTAAGCAGGTCACTATCTGCAAGCCCATGAGCAGTAGGAAGGCAGGTCACTGACACAAACGTCTTTGTTGATTCATTTTCTGACTTGAGCTACTAAGTTTGGGGAAATGCCCAGCTAGCACGAGGTAAAGAATTACAGCTGATTCGGGCCACAGGGAGATAGCACCCACCAGCACAGAGGCAGCTGGGCTCAGAAGCGATGAGCAAGCTGCATGGATAGGAAAAGCTAAGCCAGGCTCCCAACCCTGCGGGGGCAAACTCTCGGTGAGGTTCAACCCGGGAACAAACAGCGTGTCACGCGAGGTTTAAAATAGCAGCGCGTCCAACAGCGGCACGGTCACACTTCATCTCCAAAGTATCTGTTCATCGGTGAAGGAGAGCTGGACAGACTTGGTCTGATCCCGACCAAGTACAATATGTGGGGCGACTGCTGATCTTTTAGCACGGCAGTTGTTCGTGAACAAGATCTTCTCAGGATCATAAGGGGAAGATTTTCACACTTCTGTGCAAGGTTAGATCCCAGGGGCTCAAACTCTCCCTATGAGGAAATCTGGAAAGCCCCACTCCGAATGTGGTAGGTGGGAAAAGGAAGAATTGCAAACGTTTTGTCTTAAAGCATAAACCCAACTATACCTCAAATCAACTTTAAAAAAAAAAGGCAGAATAACAAAAATAATCCACTAATCTGAGAAACCCAATATCAGCAATCAAAAAGAAGTTAATTCCATTGAGAAATTAGTTTTGCTACACAGGACAAGGAAAGATTTAGTTGTTTTCTTGTATGCTGGTGAACACAGTCCCTTCTTCCTAGCACGCTTGGCAGGAGGGACAATAGAGAAGGACAGTGCAATAAAAAAGGATTTTCCTCCTCTAACCCTGCTCGATATATCCCCTACCAGAGGAATCTACTTGGCCTTGGGTACTGCGAAATTCTTAAGCACATATTTATCTTTAGGCACATCAGCTGTACTTACATGCTTAAAGTAAGCAAGTACTCAAGCATGCTGTTAGATTGGTGCCTTAACATCTTCTGTAAATAACTTCTATTACATTGCTTTTTAGAGCTTCAACTTTTAGTCGCTTAGAATGCGTTGAACCGAAATTTAACATACACAATCATCATTCTCTATATTTGTTTTATATTACTATTTCAGGTGACATTTAGGTTCAGCTTTTAGCTTTAGCAAAGAAGAAATGCACATGCTTTGCAGAACATAACATAGTTTGCGTGAGGATGTAGATGAAAAAGAATTAATTGTTGAGATAGCAGAGATCTGTTTCTGCATTTAAAAATAAGGGCAGATTTACTGTGGATTTTCTTCTTTGCCATATTTATTCCGTGCAAAATTTCAGCTTAATTGTTCGAATGCTTACAATAATCTTTTAATGCCACTCTCTGTAGTCAGAAGAATATATTATTATATAGCCCAAAGCTGCACGGAAAGATGCAGCGCTGAGAGGGAGCGGGAGCGGTGGTGAATAACCTGTGATAAGAGCCCACTTCTTTGAGCAGTTTGGATAGTTTTGCCACCATTTGTTATTGTCAGCACATATAATTTTTACAGTGCAGTATGAATTCTGACTGCAGTGAAAAGAATGCCTTCTACCACCAGTATGAATACGATTTCACTCAATTAAAATAACATGCAAGTATATTGTATAGCGTTACATAGAAAGCTGATGTGCATTAAGTATGAATGCTGGGGTTGGGGGGAGTTATTGTGCTAATGCTATTGTTCAGCGAGCAACTATTCCCCAGCATTTAAAAAAAAAAAAAAAAAAGCAAGGGAAATTAAATACAGGAATCAAAAATACGTACAATGTTTGATATTACCATACTGAAATTAATGTATTCACAATTTAGACTTTAATTTGCCCTATCGTATTAAGTTACACAGCATCTGAGTGCCAAGAGAGAGAAATGGATGTAAACACGTGGAGAGAGATCCGTAGACTATCCATGCTGAAATACGCCACTCTCAGACGTTACGGTGACAGGCGCTGTAGATAAACGCGGGGTAAATACAGGCCATATCACAGCACCAGTCTTTCGGCGCTATTCCCCACCGGCAGCAGCGAGAAGTTTGGTCTAGATGTGGCTGGAGCGATGTGGTCCACTGCGATCCCCCCTCCTGAACAGCTCCAAAAGGCTCCTCAGCACGGGGGAGAGGTGAGCTACAGACCCCCCGGCACCCTGGTTCATGCTACCCAGAACTGAAGGTATCCGAACGTATAGGGATGTATGGGGACGCAGCCGCGGCAGCTCCTACGAGGAAGGCCAAAAGTGTCTCGGAGCTGAGGTGTATCTTAGACAGCCGTTGTACTCGGAGCCGATAAAAATGAAACTATTCTCTATTGAGACCTAATTAGCTTTTATATTCAAAGCCGTACTGCGCATTTGTACATTGCTTATGAGCGGGACTAAGAAATATATGTACCATGACACTATACTTTTAAAGAGTCTATTGAATGCTTTTCCCCTTCTCCAAGGATTGCCTCCTCCTTAGATGTATACATTCGGCGAATATGACGAGGATAATTATTTTTCCCTGAAATAATCCGTGCTCGTCTCTAGCAGCTTGCACAGAAGCACGGACCTCGCATCTTCAGTCTTGGAACTTAAAAAAACCCCCTACAACTGGCTTCAAAACCAAAGGAAAAAAAAAATCAACTGTTTGGTAAACAAATTTCTAGTCACGGGCTTTAGAAGGCTTACTCTTCTATCAGAGCCCCTGCGCACGTATGAGCCTTTTTTGCCGGTTTGGTTTTTTTCTTTTTTTTTTTAGAGGGGGTTATATATTTTTCTGTTACCTTTCCTGCCTGTAAAGCAATCACGGAGAACGGCGGGAGGCACCATAAATATGCAAATTGCTGCCAGATAACTGGTTTCGCTGGTTCCGCCTTGGGAAGCGGCATCGCCGCCGCGGGGGGGCGGTTCCGCGGGGCCCGGCCGCCCCTCCGCGGCTCAGCCTGCGCGGGGACCCGCGGAGCAGGGCTCGGCAAAGGGCACCGCAGCAAGGGAAGTGCTTCTGGGCTCCCTGCTAATTCTCCAACTCCCGCTCCCACGGCCTTTTTGCGGGTGTTGGTGGGCTTTTCGACTTACAAATCTTTCGCGAGGGGTATCGATTTGAGTCCGCTTCGTTCGCCCTGAGAAGCCCTGGCAGGGCGATGCCACCTCTCCCTAATTACAAGGTCAAGATTTTCGTGCCCTTGTCAGCTCACCTGAGAGGTGCTCCTAGGCATGGGGTGGGGAAAGGACTGGCTCATCCCTGCGCAGCGTCGCAGACCTACTCAGGAAAACCTGGGGACGCTCGCGTATGGCTCTGGGCTGAAATACGTGCGAAGGCCCTCTCTTTTCTAACTCAGCATCTGAGGAATTAAAAGCGACCGCTGGTTTCCAAATTAAAATGAAAGCATGATGCACAGGTAAACATTTGCAAAAGTACGTAAGACAGTTTTAAAAATCACAAAGAGAAACAGTGATCTTACGTGGATTCTGGGTTTGCTCTGCTGGTAAATGCAAAGCAGCGTTGCTTATTACACCGACATTTTGCAGGGCGTTCGTCAAAACCATGGACTGAGCGTTTGGGTATTTAAAAAAACCCACCAAAGTAAACAATACAGCTAATTTATAAGCGTTCAGATATGCAGTAACTTTAATGCAAATATTCCTGTCAGTATGGTGGTGGCCCCATATAACACAATAAGATACCATTCAGACCTGTGACGGTCTATTGACTACATAATATGCATTTCTAAAATTGCCTGG
Organism: Balaeniceps rex; assembly: GCA_013401315.1. Classification (NCBI taxonomy): domain Eukaryota; kingdom Metazoa; phylum Chordata; class Aves; order Pelecaniformes; family Balaenicipitidae; genus Balaeniceps; species Balaeniceps rex. The sequence continues at coordinate 11,715 of VYZW01046752.1, forward strand.
AAACGTATCCAATACGGTAAAATCTAATGGTTCAGGTGGAGCTTTTACTCTTGATCAAATAATAAAAATTGTTAGAGACCACTCCGTCATCTCGTTGCTCACCGGCCTCCGTGAGAACTGTTTTACGTTCACATTTAAATAGGACAGGAGAGCAAGAAGGAAAACATAAACCACAGAAGAGTTACTACAGGCATTAACTTTTAAGCCAGAAAAGCAAGAGAGCTGAGAAAGCAAGTGGGGGAATTGCCTTCGTCGCTCTGCACCCATCGAGGTTTCCTACAGCTGAAGCCTCGGACGGCGGATCACGTTAGGGCAAGGTTGCACTCACTGAGCCCCAGGGGCTGACTTGGGCGAGGTGTCGCTGTCCTGCCTCCGAAATACCTTCTTTCTGTGGATTTATGTCTGCCAGGGAAGGGGCTAGTGCGGACAGACAGACAGAGGCTGTGGACAGATGGGACTCCCTGTGGGACGGTGTGGGTGGCGATGGCCTCATCCGCGGAGAAGGAACCTTAAGTGCGGACTAGTGATAGTAATGGTGATTGCTATTAAAGCGCAGAGCTTTTCATTACTGAAAACTTCAAATAACTCTCCTGAACTATATTTGAGACTTTTTTTTTCATGTTAACTCCAGGTCTGATTGCTGGAAAGGGTTGACTGCTAGAAAAGGAAAACCAGTGCAGTGCACAGCAGTGGGGAATCGAAGCCCTTCTTTACCAGAACCCCTGCCATATACGTACTGTCACTCACCTTCCAGACACTCAGTACAACCATTCAATCTATTGAATCAAGAGACTGTTTGATCTTATCTGCATCTGTGAGCTGACTGTCAACCTGCTTAGGCTGCATATTAAATCATCTATAGTAGCTGTATCAAGCTGGGATGATCTGTTAATTCTAAATTTATTAACCCTTGGAGTGCAGTCATCATGCTTAATCTAGTGTAGCCAGCATTTATTTTACAAGACTAAATCCTTCTTTAAGATACGGCTGTGCTGGAGGTTAAAGAATCAGTAACGTGGGGGAGATGGTAACTGGGACAAGCTCACTTTGAAAGCCAGCTGACAGCATCGCCGCTCCAAACACGTATGCGTGCGCTTGCGTCACACCCCTGTGTCCAGTCCGTAGGGTGTGCGCACACGTGTACGCGCCTAATAACACTTCCTCACGGAGTTTTGCTTGAGACGAGAAAGAGAAAGAGAAAGAGAGGCCTTGAACAATGCCCGAGCCCTGTGCCTCCAGGAGGACTTAAAGATCAAAGCGACGGCACACCACCGCAACACAAGTCGAGGGTGGCTGCAGGCGGAGTCCCGCGAGGACCCACGAAAAAACCTCTCCTCTGAGTCGGCTCCCGCTTCTTGGTCCGTAGCTGCCGTCCAAATCAATTAACAAACGTCCTCGGAGAGCTGAGGACCACGGCCGCTGCAGGACGCGCAAGAAGTCAAGTGCTGCTGTCTGTGTACATACAAATACACCCCCACGCAGACGCATATACCTACACAAATAATTTTATACAGAGGCATACATACGCATCAATATGTTAATCTGTTCATTACACACACACATCTCTCCCCGCCCCTCTCTCCTGTTATCTATTATCCTTGCACATTGCCGATGGTATCAACATATTCACAGCTTTTATTTCAGTCGCAAACTGCTAGGCATGCTTCCTTTTTTGGTAATCACGTGCCCGGTATCTCTCTAATGGAGCCTAATAACAATTTTAGCATTCAGATGAAGCGATTTCATTCTGCGACTGCCTTTTCTATTAGATTTGATTCTGAGAAGCCCCAGTGGGTGCCTCCGAGGCAGAGATCTATCTGTGAGGCTGCAACCGATTCAATAGCAGCCTGAGCTAACCTTGACCTTTCCCTAGACCCTGCTCCATCTGGTGCCAGCCTGGTCCCCCCCTTCTCCTCCTCCTTGCTTCACAGTCAGCATTGATCAAGGCAGAATCGAGCGTCTCTCTCCCTCCAAGGGCTGGGCAGTCGCGGAAAGGACAGCACATTTCAATATATGGAAATGATCGAGCCTCTTATGCAATCATAAATCTACATAGAGCCTCGTGATTTGATATTTCATTCACCTCCAAAGATTCTCCCCCTCCCTCCCTCCCCCCAGCAGGGATTTATAAACTATAAGACAACGGCTTTCCGCCGACACCTGGAAATTATAAAGCTTGCTGTTTATTGGAAATGAACGCCTGGCGATTTCATCGGATTTACTTTGCGTCGTATTTATTTATTTGCAACTCGCTCGGTTGTTTTCCTGCGTGTTTCGGTGGTTCTGTTTACAGTGCCCCCCCTCCCCTCCTGGTTTCGGCGGTGGCTGCGGCCCCGGTGGGGGCTGTCTGGGTGCCGCTGGCGGTTCAGCCCCCGGTTTCGTGTGGCCGAAGGCAGGCGCAGGGCGCACCCGAGCCCCCGCGGCCGCGGCTCCGGCCGCCTCTCGCCGCCCCACGTCCCGCTCCGCGGCGGGGGCGGGGGGCCGGGGCCGCTCGGGCGCNCCGTGGAGGAGCCCCCGGCCCCCCCCCGCCACCTTCGCCTCTGCCCAGCGTCTGCCAGGCTTTGCCTGCCGGGGCGGAGGTGGTGGGGGGGAAGGCGACAGCGGCGGGGCCCCCCCTGCTCCCAGCCCCGCTCCGCTCCCTGCGACCGAGGGGACGGGATTTGTTATCTAGGGGGGCTGGAGAGGCGAGGTGCCCTCAGCCCACCCGCGCAGCGCTCCGGGCCCCGGTGCCTGCCTGCTGCCTCCCTGCCTGCTTCCCTACCCGCCTCCGGAGCACGGAGCTGGAGCAGAAGTAAGGCTGCCGAGTTATGCCTGTTTGGCTCCCAGGGTGCAAGTTAATTTTTTTTTTTTTTTTTTTTTTTTAAAAAA
>VYZW01046752.1:14589-54498 GCA_013401315.1 Balaeniceps rex
TTTTTTTTAAACAACAGCCAGCGTGGATTTTTATCGTTGAGATACACCCCGTGCTTTAATATCCCGGCGTGCTCCTCTGTTGCCAGGACATTTCCTCACATTTACAAGCGATAATTGTATTTTTCTTCCCAAGAATTCTGACATAACCGCATTTTTTTCGTCGCGTACCAGCCTTGAGATTATGTAACAGATTATGTAAAATTATAATTACAAGCTAATATATGCAGACTCTTAATTATTCTATAGTTTCCTGCGTATCTATAGCTAGGCACATGGCAATATATATTAAGAGTCAGTTCTGCAATATTTGCGTAGCCAACACTTCTGGCTGTAGACGCGGCGTAGAAAAGGAACGGATAGATATTTGATGATACGTATGTATAAGAGAGATCTATTACTTAATGGGAAAAGATATCTGGAAATATATTCCTCTCTGTTTTGAGGGATTTGTTTTGCTTTATCTCCACGGGTAGTAAAAAATAATAGGAAGAAACTGTGAATTACATTGAAAAAAGAGATATATTCAATCTGTCAGTTTAATATTACACTTCCTTTCTGCGATGCTACAAAGATTTAGAACATTTCCAAAACTTTCAGCTCTAACCTGTGTCTCGGGTTTGTTTGGAGGACCTGCCACCACACGCCAGCTAAAAATGAGTGTCAATTAATAATAAAAAACACTCTTCCTTATTTCTGCACTCAAGTAATTTAACAGGTTTTGATAAAACCACGGATGCAGCAGTGAGAATTTTCCAACACGGGCAGTATTAACAGTTTTCATTCTAAAGCACCAAAACTTTCCCAAAATAGAACTGCTGAATACTTCTTTGCATTTCCCAATAGCCATCTACACGTATTATTATACCCCTAAAATATAGTCAGCGCCTTAAAAAGCGTGGTTTGTTCTACCAGGAACGTAGCTGGGGTAAGCAATCTCAAATCTAGGCGGTTAAAGTAAGTACGCTGTATTATTTGTGGCCTCCAAAATTAGAAATAATTTGAAACAAGAAGTAGGAGAGTTTTTAGCTTGTGTTTTCCACCACGTGAGAAGTAACCGGAAAACATTTGCCCTTATAATGCAACAGGATTCATAAACTCTTTGCTTTCTGAGCTACCTGAGCAATCACGTAACCTCTGCAGAAGTACCTAAGCGTGGTTTGTTGTTGAAAAGCATATTGTACTTATTAGTAAAATGTGAAATGGCTTAAAAAACAATTGGAGCTATGAATTGCCATCTGCTCAATGGGGGGAAACAGAAAGTAACTGAATATATTTTCTCACCTTTTTTTATAGCAACATAAACAACGCTCCAGAACGCTATAAACTTCTAGCTGTATGAAAGGTGTTTGTACAGTTCATCACGCTTCAGGTCAGGACTTTATCCACATTGTTAAATGCTGTTTCTTTTAATTATCTGCAAACATCCCAAACTATTTCCCCCACCCTGTTAAACAAGATGTCCTTTTTTATTTCAGGGATTAAAAGTTTGATCCTGCTTCCCACACCGTACTCTGGAAACCGTCCCCAATAGAGAGCTAGCCCAAGATCTGTGCGTGCCTTGAGACGTCAAAATATGGGTAAAGCAGCATGTACAACTTGTTCTGGTTCTCTGCGTGGGAGGGGAAGAGGGAAGGGTTTCTGTCACCCAGCTTTTACGTAGCACTTTGCATCACTAGTGTCCATCGCGAGAGAAATTCATCTTTGTCCTCTCTCTGCCCTTGCCCCCTTTGTGCGGAGAAAAACCGAGGACCCGAATGGGACTGCCTTCCCTTGGTACCGAGCGTTGCCAATGCCGAAAGCACGTTCCTCCAGTGCCTGTGAAGTCGGTGACCACCCCAAGTGCTGCGGGGGCAAGGCTCTGAAATCAGCTCGGAGCGCAGGGAGGCCTCTGCCCATCCCAGGAGAAAGGCCCCACTGCATGCCCTGGTCTACGCCAGGAGCAGGACTCCCTGCGAGCGCTGAGGGAACCCATCCGTGCTGGCAGCTGCTGCTCCCCGAGACTCGGCTCACCACACACGCACTACAACGGAAAGAACAAAATAACTTTTTTTTTTTCCCCTACTTAGCTAGAGAGATTTCTTTGCTGTCCTTCAGCTTTACGCACCTGGGAACCCAGACTTTTTTTAACCTGTTTATTCCATTTCTTGCCTAACAGCAGCTCAGCTAACCTACCCTGAACACTCTGCTCCTACCAGCGATGGGTCGGAGGGGAGCGCATTTCTGGAGTGCAGGGAGCCATTGAACCCAAACGGCCAGGTTCAGGCACGCGGACAATGTGAACTGGAAGATCTTGACTTGGAGTGAGTTTCGCAAGGAGCACGAGGACGGGAGGAGCTGTGAATTGTTACAGCTCTGTCCCACAGGACAAGCACATGTCAGATTGTAATTCTACAATGCAGAAATTGTCCTCACCTGCCTAATGCCTGATGCTTTCTCCTCCCCAAAAGACTGACTTCTCAAAAGCACTGCTTAAAAACCATCACAATACAAGGAGCAGTTTTTCTGCTCCCTTGGAACTTGGCAGGAGTGTAAATACATAGTAAGGGAAGAGCGGAATCGAAAACTTAACAATAGGGAAGGGAAATACAATGGCATAAAAGTAGCCCGCACCCCTTTAATTTCCACTAATGCCCCTAGTAGGGCTGGGCACAGCAAACCAGCTCGAGATTTACATGCAAAGCATGCGAGCTTATTGCAATAGCTGTATCGCAGCACACGCCTAAGTGTTCTACACCTCACATACAGATCACCCTGTAGCATTAAGATTCAAATCGCCTATCCTTTGTCGCAAATAAAAATGAAATATATTAGGGGAAGTTTGAATACAGTGGCTTGACAGAGCACGTAAAGTCTGAAACATAGAAAAAATGCTACGAGTACATGATCAAAAAGTAGCTGCCCATTTTTGTGGCACAAGGTTTTTCTGCTTCAAAGGGCAAAACATGAGCTTTGAGACAAGGTAAGCCCGAACCCTTAAACTAACTCCTACGGCCCCTAAGCACGTGGCGTGAGGCCAATCCATACAGCAGAACTCCCTGCTACGCTGGGAAAAACATCGGTTTTTATGAAACTCCTGGATTGTTTTTGTTTAACTTTGAGTGTGCAGAACGTAAGCAAAGCACGAGGAGCAGTGCTGTATTTTGAGTGGTCCTTCCCTGACGAAGAAGGTGCCACAGCAGAACACCACCCTACAGTGGAAGTTGCTGATATTGGTATATTAAGCATTTGTCCGTGTTTCCATTCTAAAGCCTGTAACGTAAGAGACCTATTCTTAGCTATTAAAATAACTCCAGGCTGAGTTAGACTAGGGAAGGTAGTTTTATTTTATATTACAGGTGGGAAATCACCTATCTTCTATCTAGTTGCTTAGTTATTTTTAACTAGGTAAAGCTAGGAACAGAGAGGGGTTTGTTGGTTTTAGAGGCTTGCGTGGGTGTTCTTGTGTCTTGGAAATTACAGGATCTCTTCCAGGTCATGGCTCCACAGCGTAAAACCAGGGACTTCAGAGCTTTTGTAAGGAAAAAAATTTAACATCTGACTGATTTAATTAAGCCATGCAAGTTTGTCACAGGTATGCGACAGACTTATTTGACAGCACATACCAAATCTGGGTGCAGATTTGAAGTCTAACTCCCAGAATGCTGGTGGCCAGTGCCTCCAATGCCACGCTCACCATAGGGTCCCAAGAGGTCCAGACGGGCTGTTTTGCCACAGCAGGAAAGCATTTCGAGTTTCAAGAAGGGGTGCTTTCTGCTAGTGGTGGCTAAGGCCTAGACCCTACTAAGGTTTTCTAGAAAACAGCACATCAGCCAGGTAGACGAGCACATCTCCTGAGAGCTGACAGAATGGGTGGCTTTTTCAGCCTGTCCTGAGCTTGCTTTTTCAGGAAAGCAAGAAGCCAGCCAGGCCTTGGGATAGAAAGTGTGTACAGACAGTGCCTCTGTGTTACAAAGCAGTCCACGATAGACATCTGATAAGCAGTATGCCACTCTAAGTGAGATGCAAACAAAGCACAGGGACTGTCATTAAGCAACCACGCACAACAGGTATTTTGTTCTGCCTGAACGGCTACGGTATTGACACAAGGACGGACATTGCCAGCTCCTCACCGGTGCTCAATCTCTGTTGGAAACCGTGCCCCTCCCCTAATTGAAGGGCTAGAACCGATTCAAAAAGGTATACTACAGCTCTAGGTGCTGGAGTTGGAAACATGCATAAAGCCTGTTTGGTGTGGATTCATGCAGTAGACAGCAACTGCTCCAAAAATTGCCTCTGCTTGTAGGAAAGCAGATGCTTTAAGAAGTTGCCGAGAGCCTGATCTCAAGTGGCCTCTGGGAAAAGCCCCGTGGAGGTGTGTGTCAAATGCGATGTCTCCAAATCCACCACCTCAGCAGGTGGCCCCAATGTTGGTTTCTTTGAAGAGGCACAGACTCTGGAGTGACCCCTTCCTCCTGAGCTTGTCCTTCCTGAGATCAGGCTGGTGGCAGAGAGAGAGAGTGGAGGAAAACTTAATGTGCCACTGCTTGTGCCATACCTTTTCTGTAGATAGCGTTGAGGACTTTGTTCCTCAGCACTGTCCATCTGGCACCATTCCTGAGCAATAAAAGCTCACCCACAAAGTATTTTAAAGCAGACGTGTAATGAATACCTTAATACTCCTGTAGCTAGACAACAATACCACAAATAGTAATTACTCTAAACATACCCACTCAGTGAAACAAACCCAGTTCACGTACCAGCTCCTCTGGCCATCAGGAGACAGGACCCTGCAGAGGCTGCATGTTCATCTCACAGCAGGGTGACTTCTTGTATCACTCCCCAGTGACTCCCCCGACTAATTCAAGCACGCCAGCAGATTTTCCAAAAGAGGAGGTGTTCCAGCAACCCTCGAACCTAGTGAAAAGGTGAGCTGGCCACCAGTGCGTCCTCTTAGTAAATGGAAGCGTGTGCATAGGCGTGCATGCACTCACACGTGTGTGCATGGGGGCGCAGGGTCAGGCATCAAATATTCTGAAAAAATAGGGTTCTACATTGTACCAGTTTCCTAAATCTTTTCGTGATCTCTGCACAGATTCTCTCCCTGCTTTCATCTAATGTAAAAAAAAGCAGGGCCACTGAAACAGCCTCAAGAGCCAAATACTATCTCTGATTCATCAGCACACACCATGCACAACAGCAATAGCTGATTTCGTAAGATACCTGGGGAAAAAAAAAGTCTTTATCGTTTAAAATCAGAATTTGTTTATCAGAGTGTTATTTAAACTGAGGAATACAAGCAGAAATCCAAAAATCTGAGTTAAAATTACTTTGTTACTATCTGTATTGTTGTTCTTGCAGTTCTCTCTTTTTAGATGACTTTACGGTAGGCAGGCTCGAGACAACGCAGGACGAGATACTCTGTAGAGAGTTGCATCCTAAGCTCCAAATTCCTTGATTTGGAATTTGTTGGTTCAAAAACAGATCCCCCCCCTTTTTTTTTTTTTTACTTTTGAAACTGTTTACTGTATGAATGTAAAATAATTACTGAAACCAGGTGTATATAAGCATTGTACATAAGGAAGACTTACAGTACCTCAGAGGCAAAGAGCACTGTGCGGAGCCTTGTTTGTTTGTTTTAGCATTCAATTATTTCACACCATTTTATATGATTTCACCGTAATACCCTCTACCTAAAATGAAAGCAGTATCAATTCATAACCTTCTAGTCCAAATCATACAGGTAAAAATTAGGACTCTTAGTTTTAAAAGGACTAAGTGTATCTTCCACTAAACGTACAAGTCTTTTTTCATGAAAGCAAGTGCTATTTACTGTGTGTGGCTATTTCAGTGAGCTAAATATTTATTGAAAGCTCAAAGCACTCACTGGCCTCATTTTCTCTAGTTGTTGCATTCAGATTAATAAACCCATTTCCTACTTAAAATGAAAAGAGAATTCAGAAATGTTTAGCATGAAGTGAAAAATAGCAGCAAAAAAAGACTAACAGATACCAGCATGTTGCATATTTACTTTGTCCTGTCAATTATTTTTAAAGAATTCCCTGCTTATGGAGAAAGATTTTTAAAAGACCTCGACTATCAAATAAAAGTGTCCACAAACACCGGGTTCTTCATTTTTCCTCATTTTGGAGAGAGTGAATACTGTAAGGGGTTTGTTCTTTTTTTTTTTCCCCTTAACTTTATTATACTTTTGCCAGTGTTAAAAAAAAAAAAATCATGTTTCAAGGGTCATAGAATAAACCTGCGTAAAGAGTTCATGACACTACAGTGACGCGTTTATGAAGCTGAATACTCATCAGCACTTACAACATTAGGAAATCGCAAATATCAGATGTTCTTCACAATGCTTCAAGGCAGTAGCCGAATGTAAAGTTCCATAGGTACCAGATAACTCCAGGGGCAGCAGTGGCTCCAAGTAAACGCTTTCGGGAGGCCTAGACCTGGAGGTAATTTCAATGTGTTTGTAGCCAGTCATGAACACACAATCACCTATTGAAAGTGTCTGGCTTCGAGTGCAGACAGATGGAGAGCACAGAGGTTAGTACAGCCAGGCCTCGGACTGACCTTTGCAGAGAGAATTAAATCAGTCTGACCTTATTGTGAAGCCTAAATTATATCCATAGACCCCCAAATAATGCATCTTTAATACATCACTGCCCTCTTTTTATCAGCCTCCTTACCTCGAGGGTATCTTGTTTGCTAACTACTGATGTTAAATTGCAGCTATTTATGCTTACATTTGTGACCTCGGTGGACATCTCGTCACGTTTTTCAGGACTACTTAAAAAAAATAGAGAAATATTTATCTAGAGAGAATATCTAAGGTCTCATTTCACTTAGGCATAAAATAAACACAAATAGGAAAAGAAACCTGCTTCAATCAGAGGGCACTGTAGTCATTGTGTAAGTCTAACACAATAGTCATTGTATAATTCTGAGCTTCAATATCACCCACGACCTATCATCTGGACAGCCTGGAAAACAGAATGGTACCATGTAACAGGATTTCCAATATCTTAGAAACACCTTTTCTTCTCAGATATTTTTTAATATTTCAGGATTTTTTGTTTTTTAAATTCAAAATAGTACTAAGAACAGAGTAACCCCCGCGACACCTGTCAGTTTTGGTAACACAGACCCCTGGACAGAAACAATACCGAGTCTGCAGGCTGGGATCTCAACTAGAAACTAGCTCTGTTCAGACTAGGAAGCGTTTAATTGGCACTGCTGTTGACTGTAACAGCAGAGGAGCCCAGTGGAAGTTCAGGGGAACTGCATCCCTTCCCACCGCCTAAAAGGCTGCGTTTTGTGGTTTACTGGTGCACCTTAACCCCAACAAAAGGTGCTGGGGGGGGAAGAGATCTTGGTCCAGGATGTTGCTTTCCAAATACCTTTATACTCTAAGGTGCATTGAGATCCTTTTTAGCTTCTGTTAATCAAAATAAAACTTTGATTTAAACTACAGAAAGGAATGAGGTTTTGTTCCTCTGCAGTTAGTTTGGGATTTTGGCTCTGCCACCATCTGTCTTTGTAATCTTGGGCAAGTCACGGACGCCCACAACAGGGAATCCTCTGGGAATCTCCATATGGAAAGCTATGACTCCACAGGCCAGCCAAGTCCACCATCCACAGGGGTGGCACCACACCACTTCTGGGAACAATTTTCCCAGCAGCGGTGAGCTATTAGGGTGGCTCACCCATCTCGTGGAATCACACCTGTCCACGCAAGAGATGCTTCCACCCCAGGTTTGGCACTGCCATCTTGCTGACCTCATTCAGCTCTCTAAGCCAACAGCAAAAAAAAAAAAAAAAATATTTGCTACCTTTTGCCGAGATGGTTTTCTGCTGGTCTAGCAAGCCTGTATCGAGCAAGTCAAGGGAGAGGTGAGCGCCAGAAGCAGCACACAAGAGCACACAGCTGCAGGGCGGAGAAGAGAGCAAACCAGTGCAGTACAGATTCAAATCAGCTACAGAACCACACCATTAGATTAAACTGCTGATGAAGGTTAAGTTTGGTCTAATACTTGGCACTGAAGCAGCTGAAATGCTGGAACACGCTGCCTTCTCCCAGCTCTGCTCTGCAAGAGGAGCAGACAGATAGGTAATTTCTTAAACTGAGAAAAGCCCAAACCATCAGAACTCTGCTATTTACATCACTAAAGAGCTGCCCTCCAGGGTAGCCTACAACAATAACACTCCTCAGATACGCTGTTCAGAGTAGCACTTATATGCTAAAATAAAAACTAAGATTTTACCTCTTCCCTATCAGATTAAGCAGTTTATTTTCAAAATAGATGCAACATGGCAAGCTCCATCCCAAACTGCCCGCTATTAACTCTTCAAGAAGCTCATTCCTTACCCCAGAAATGAGCTTTGGAATCAAGTCGGCCACTCGGCATCCTGCAGATACAGGCAGTAAGCATCCCTAACATTTTTGCCTATGCTGAGGGAAACCTGTCTTCAGAAAGTAACAACTGTTGGGCAAAAGCACTGTCCCTAGACATAGGAAGTCACAACTACATGCAATGGAAACTACGTGTTGTTATTTTAATGGGGCTGCTTTAGCTTACAAGCCTACAGGTTCTACTGAGAACTGTGTAGGGATAATCTACTTGAAAGGCAGAGATCAGTGCAGTCCATGGAGCTGTGCTGTTTGCATTTTCTGCCTGCAAATGTGCTAGAAATCCCCATAAATGGAAGTTTCACATTGCCAAAAGCACACTGCAGAGCATGAGCACCAAGCTCAACTGTATTTCCTCCAGATTCTTCCTGATATTTTAAGGGTCTTGCAGATAAATACAGATTCCTGTATTTCAAGGGACAGGACCAGCAGCTGAGCACAACAGCAACCAGTCCAGGGTCTGCCAAGTCCCCTGAAGCCAAGGTTACTGCTGCTGCCACAGAATGAGTGCTTGGGGTGGCTGCTGCAGCCCAGGTTGGAAAAGCAGCTCCCTTCTGACAGCAGTAGTCTTTCCCTACCTTCTAACCTCTGACAGCTCCACCAAGGTCACCGAGCCTGGTCCCAAGATCTCACGGCCGAGGCAGCAAAATTCAGTCTTGCCAGCCCTGCTGAGAAGTCTTGCTCCAGCTCTGACCCCACTACTCTTAGTTCTTCCTCTTCTTATACATGGTTCCCTGCAAGGTACAGCGGGACGAGGAACAGAACCCCCAGGAATGAGTACATGCCTACCTGTGTTTTCCCAGCCATGGAAGAGACAATCACAGGATAGTAAGGATATGGGGGAGAAACAGGCTAGGAAAAGAGGTCTGTGTCTTCAGAATAGTTTAATCCTCCAGGGCTGCAAGCTCCAAAAAAACAGGTCTGATCTAAACAGTCATATAGGAAATAACGAGTACAAACTACTACCTACTTCCTTTGGCTATACAAAGCAAAAAAGCAGTGATAATCACGCTATTTGATTCCACGATCTGATTCCTGTGTTACCTTATTTCCCGGAGACTATAGCTCTGCGTACCACAACATGCCTGTCAAGATGTGGATTTACAGGTTACGCTGTAGTAGAACCTGCTGGTTTTCAGCTCCAATCGACATTTGCTTGTCAGTACATGCCTGACAGAGTTGCAGTCCAGATTAGGAAACATTTGTTTATGCCCCAAAATCCCCAACATATTTTTCCAGCTCTGTTCCCAGTGCTGAGCTCCATGCCACTCCAGCTCTCTGGTAGTCAGCTCTCACACTGCTTCCTGGTATAAAATTGATTAGAAGCAGCATGAAATGTCATCAAGCTGACCCTCGGGAGGCTGGGCCCAAAAATAACAGACGGGAAAAGTGGCCTTTTGATTAAACTTTCAATTGCCAAAAAACGTACATTTCCCCTCACCTTGCATGTGCACACACGTTGTAAGTCAAGATAAGTCTACACGAGCTGTAGACACAACAGCAAATTTAGCGTAGACCTATTCTTAACAACATTAGTATTGCTTGAAGCCAGCAGGACTCTTGCCATCAGCTTCAGTGGTGACAGGGAAGGGGTCCTTTGTTCCACTTTTTATTTTGTATCTTTTTCTTCCTGGTGTCGCTCAGCTGATACCAGCGAGAGGATGTAAAAGTAACACAGAGCAGGCCCGGGCTGGCTATTTGTGATATAAGAGCTGGTGGTGGGGGTGGTGGCAGCTTCTTGGGAAAAATGTCATGGTTTAACCCCAGCTGGCAACCAGGCCCCACCCAGCTGCTCACTCACTCCCCCCCGGTGGGATGGAGGAGAAAATTGGAAGAGTAAAAGCGAGAAAACTCATGGGTTGAGATAAAGACAGTTTAATAGGTAAAGCAAAAGCCAGGTACACAAGCAAAGCAGAACAGGGGATTCCAGGGGATTCATTCACCACTTCCCATGGGCAGGCAGGTGCTCAGCCATGCCTAGGAAAGCAGGGCTCCATCCCACATAATGGTTACTTGGGAAGACAAACGCCATCACTCCAAATGTCCCCCCTTCCTCCTTCTTCCCCCAGCTCTATATGCCAAGCATGACATCATATGGTACGGAACATCCCTTGGGTCAGTTGGGGTCAGCTGTCCCAGCTGTGTGTCCCCCCCCCCCAACTTCTTGTGCCCCCCCCAGCCTGCTCACTGGTGGCATGGGGCAAGGAGCAGAAAAGGCCTTGACACTGTGTCAGCATGGCTCAGCAGTAACGAAAACATCCCAGTATCATCAACACTGTTCCCAGCACAAATCCAAACCAGCCCCATACCAGCACTACTGTGAAGAAAATTAACTCTACCCCAGCCAAAACCAGCACAGAAAGCAATGCAGGTTTTCAGGCATTCTGTGAAACCCGTGCCAACGTGTTTTCTGGGTGGTGTTGAGTGAGTGCAGTTTGTACCTTTCCAAGGAGCTGAGACTGTCAAAAAATGACCAAAAAGCTCTTCTGGTAGGGTCCTGAGAGACCCGGGTCCTGCTCCAAGGAGACAAAAGAGCCACAAAGGTTTTTGGTGGGAAGAAAAACGACAAAAGAAACAAACACATCCTCATGCACACCTATACTGATATGAACCTCTGATAATACAAATCTGATTTACATATTCATGTATTTATAAGTCTGACTGTTCCCATTTCAAAGAGCCTTATTACCTAAATTGCTGCAGAATAGCCAGATGCAAAGGAATGAGGGAAGGACGGAATAGCAGACTTTGGAACCTGAATTTCCAGGCCCCGGTAGCTTTGCCACAGTCTTGTTTGCGTAGTTTTTTTTTCCACTCTATCCTAGAAGTGCCAGCTTACATTGAGCCACTACTACGTACAGCATCTATACTACAAATTGGTAAGCAGCTTGACTAGGGATTGAAACAAATGTTTATGTCTTCAGGTCCAACATTTAGAGCTCGTCCCTCATCCAGGTAAAATCGGTGATATCTAGTGACAGGCCATGAGCTGCTGCCATTGAGAACAGCATACATCGAAGTTTATGACTGCTTTCCTGGACAGTTCAGTGCTGTCCGAGACCAGAACCTGCCTCTGTGGGGTTGTGTCTGGGCCACAGCAGGATCCTATGGTTACTTTTTTGGATGTCAGCAGAGCCACAATTGGTCTAAAACTGTTTTTGAGGCCTACAGATGAATGAGAAGAGCCAGGCATTATAACAAATGATGACTACTATTATTCCAAAAACAGGGCTTGAAATGAGACAGCAAGAGCTAACATGATGTATGGTGATACATATTCATTCTACTTCCTCTCACTCACGCTTCTCTTTCTCTCTTTTCAGAGGATACCGGGAGCTTTTTGTCTCAACCCCAGCTATAGTTCTTCAAAATTTCAGGAGGGCAGCTCCATTGCTACATTATTACTTTTTTCCTACACTCTTTTTAGCTCTCCTTTCCCACCGTCTTCAACCACCGAGTTTGCAATGCGTATAATAAATTGAAAAAAAAAAATAGTTTCCAAAAGAATTCTCTAGTAATTCTCAAGGATTACCAAATCGATTATTGAGAGGGTATTTGGGAAGTGACAGAAAGAAAGAAAGATCACATGTACGTGGTAGGGCACATCTCTCTTGAGCAGGGAGTCAGGATTCAGTCAGTGCAGCACAGTGTACCTATGTGGAACCTGCACACCCACAGCAATTTAAGGTAATATTTTGGTCAGCAGGTGGAGACCCCAAGTACACAATGGTTTAAGACCAGATTTGTGAGAAGCAGAAATTGGAATCGCATTCTAGGGCTGTTGTTTAACATTCTACGTATGTGAGATAGAGAACGAAAGAATAAGAATTATCTTAAAATCCCTGCTAAATCATGCCCTGCTTTCTCAAGGCAACCTCGAGCTTTAGTAGTTCAGACAGATTCTCTAGCTGACAATTAATATTAATGGGTAGATTTCACAATGTGGCATTATCACACTGTGAGATGGGTGGGCATACCATCTGGGTTTTGGCAGGTATTAGATGTAATCAAAGGGATTACTTGGCTCAGGGAGAAACAGAAAATCTTGGGTTTGTTTAGGCTTTTTCTTCTTTTGTTTGGACACAGCTCTAGGTGTACTTAACTATTTTCCCCTTGTCCTTTGTTTCTTATGATGAGCGTTTCTGAGTTTACATGGGAAACAAGAGCCAGATACCCAACACATTGCATTAGTCGGAGTCCGGACCAATTTGCCCGAGCACCTCTCTTTCTTACACATTGTTGTTTTGGGATCGATTGTCAGCTCGTTTAGGGATCTGCTGCTGCGTTTTAGAAGGTTAAGCTGCAAATTTAAACAGTGAAGGAATTAAAGGCAAAAATATATTTAGATAATCAACCAATCAGACCTTTTTCACAGTACAAGCTGAAGCAATCAGGTGTGTGAACAGATACACATGCAAAGAAATAGACTTTGTCCTCTTCTTCCCACAAAGCAAATACTAAGTGCCAACTTTCCGGGGGGGGGGGGGGGGGGGGGGGGGGGGGGNAAATTCCCCTCCTTCCCTTTTCCTCCTCCCAACCCAGCCACAAGCCCCCGAGCATCAGCAACACTAAAGGGAGAAGGTTAAGTTCTAAACTTTGGGAAAACTATTGATCTGGCAGCCTTTCTCCTCGCCTGTCTGTGCCCCAGCTGATTGTAACTAAGTAATCCCCATCAATCTGTGGTAATGCAGGACCATGTTTATTGCTGTAGTAGTTAAGTTGTTGTTAATTTTACACTAAACGGTTGTTATGATGATGAATGAGTAGCTCGGGCTGCCACCCAGGGGACTTCAGCCCATACAACCAACAAAAGGGAAATCGCAAAGGGAAGACCAGGGAAAAGCCAGAGTGCCCGCTCGATAACTTTTTGCAGGACCTTAAAAAAAAAAAAGAGAAGAAAAAAGAAAAAGGAAGAAGCTGATCTTCAGGTTTGTATTTGAATTTGGATGCTGTGGGGTAAAAGGTGCTGCCCAAGCGTAATTGCAATTCTTTTACATACCGGCTGGGATCAAAGAGGGGAATGAAAGTACAAGTGATTTCCCGCCCCGGCCCACTCCGGCCTGGCAAAGCAACTGATGGGATCCTGCCCAAAAGCATCACGCTCATTTGCTCTTGAAGAAATTCCGTCCCTCTCGGGGTTCTCCTCCGGCGTGAAGGTTCACTTAAAGCAACCAGCGAGCTGCAAGCGCTGGCCATGAATCACCGGGAAGCCTCCGCCACTGCCAGCTATTCTCCCCGACGAGAGCCGCTCCCCGCCCTTCTCCCCGGGCCCCTTCTTGCCCCCAGGCCCCGCCGGGCCCCAGCCCGGGGCGGTGCCGCCCGGCCGGCAGCAGCGCGGCCTTTTGTCCCGCCGCGGCCGCCGCCAACGCGGGCCGGCGGCGCCCCCGTGAGGCCAGAGCGCGGCACTGCCGGCCGGGGTCCCCTTCGGCCCCCGACCGCAGCGCAGGAGGTCCGCCGCGGCCGCACAAGCCCCTTGCCCGCACGGTCGCCCTAGCACCGGTTCTTAGGACGCCGGGGTCCCACTTCGGGACAGACCTACACCTGGATCAGGTGAATCGGCAGCACGAGCGGTGGACACTTCACTACTGCTGACACTGGTCGGAGAGCAGCGCACAGAGGGACGAGCTGAAGTCCTCCAGAGCTGAACAAGCTGTAGATCCTGCTACAAAGGAAAGTTCTTCCACCGCCACCTTTTTTGCTCTTGTAGGGGTATAACAGAACTGGGAGGCTGCATCGACACTGCTCAATTATGTGCAGTTTCTTCCCCCTCTAGTGCACACTCTCCTTTCCCAGAGGAACTCGTGCAGAGCTGGGTACATCACTCATGGTGCAAGAGCCCACAGCTGGGCTCAGGGAGCCCTGGGACATTTCCCACCCTGGGTTCAGATTCACAAACCCCTTCAGAGCAAATGCTAGTAGACCAAACAGGTCTCTCAGGCCTGCAACCATAACCTTGCTGTGGTTCAAAGCTCAGCACTACCGGGAAGAAGCAAGACAAGAGCCAACCCTCCATCCCCCAACACAGCACACTTGGGCACATCTCACTGAGAATCCGCCTATGTGGAAGATGTCCCTGGAAAGACTCACCAAGGGGTCCTACGACACCGTCCATGCGACACTTCCTAAGCCATCTGCATTTGTCCTGACAGGGTCCTCACGCTTCAGCGCGCAGGGGACGCTGTATGCATTGTGCAAGACCATTAAAGGTATCAGTGTACCCTCCCCGTGCCAGGTTGTAAGATTACCAGGCTGAGAAATAATTGGGATTGTGGCAGGTTAAGTTTTATTTGCTTGCATCTCCTAAGTCTGATTATGGGCATGAATGTACAATTTTCCCAGCCATTATCGGTCAGCGGGGTCAGGTGGCATTGCATTGCCATTCTGTGTCAGTGCTCGGATTGAGTGAGAAGAATGAAACGTGGCAGTTTAAGCTGAGAGGCCCTGGTGGGGGAGGAAATAATGAGAGAATCCAGGAGGTCCCTGATGAGGGTTCAAGGACCAGCTCCCAGTTGGAGAAATTGAGGCCCAAGAGAGAGAGAGGCCAAAGTCAGAAGTTGAACATTATAAGTCTATCAGGCTTTTCTTGCCCCCATTCTCATTTCTTCCCTGCCTGCCTCCCGCAGTCATTCACTAGAGGCCTGCAGGAGCAGAAGCTCCATCAGGCCACAAGAAAGGAACAAAAGAGTACAACCGCCTTTCTGGGTCAGAGCTCGGTGTGTTAGTGGGACAGCAGAGGAACCACATTCAAGAGGGAAGAAATAGATCCTGTTCTCCAGGACAAGAAAACAGTCCTAATCTGGTCTTTTACTTCCAAGCAAGAGCCAAACATGGGAATGATTAAGGGTGTAGTTACAAGGTCAGATCAGTAGGTCTTACTATCTTCCATCCCCACATCCTAGAGATGGGAGACACAGACAGACTTTCTGTGCCCAACAAAAGCCATAACCGAAGGGCTCAAGTTCGAGAGACTTCACTTAGATTATTCTAAAAAGTTATGTCTCAGAAAGCCAATATAGGATAAAAAACCATCAGTATCTCTACCAGAAAAATACTGTGCCCGTTTTGCCTAAATGACTGTGCTTCCTCCCCCGCCATGACAGCATCTCCATCACTTAGATTCAGCATCTACAGGAGTCCCTCGCTTCTGAGGGTGTCCCATACCAGTCTGCAGCCGCTGGGGTTACAGTAAATAGCTCTATTACCAGGTGAGCTGTTCCTCAGTTCCAGTGTTCCGACCCCAGGAAAGCAGCTCAAGCCCATGAGTGTCAGAGAGGGCCAGAAGACGAGATTTCTACTTGCTCTGGCCTTGGCCCAACTCCAGACAACTCTAGGCTTGCTCAGTAAAGCCCCATAGGCTTTTCTGAAAGACCAGAGCTAGGCAGCTCAGACTGATAATGGTCCAGGTTGCACTTTAGCATGGACACATGCCCTAGAGCTTGAATTATCTGGATGAAAGCAGGTGTGGACAAGCCTCATAATGCAAGTCCTCAAGAACCATTCTCAGGATGTTAAAGATGCCCATCTTTCTTTCCCTGTCACTCAAAACAAGCTGTGAAGTACACTGACACATAAACAAGAGTACCATTAACTAGGTGATTGTGAGAACCTTTGGTCATGCCACCCATCCTAGTTTTCCATGGTCATTAGCATCTCCAGGTTCTCCACCTAGTAGGACAATCATCCCTCTCCAACCTCTTTGCAAGTCCAGCTCCAAAGGGGCTATTACACAAGCACTCCAAGGGCTGGGAGACTCTGTAAGCCATATATATGTCTATCATATACTTTCTATACCCATAGCAAACACTAAATTTGGCATATAACTCAAAGCATCACCATGGTAGCCCTCTCCAGATGCTGCCAGCCAGCCCTGTGCTGAGATGTACTCATGATAGACAGGATTCTCTCATGAAAGCCAACACAAAAAAAAAAGTTCTAGATGGCTCTGAAAACTCAACTGCCCATCACTAATATTTGGCACATCCGGCTAGTATCCATGCTGAGTAAGTGAGATCCATCCGTCTGGGATTCAGAGATGTCTGTTACCGACGAAAAGCGTCATCGCAAGTACCAGATGAGTAAAGCACTCCATTAGCATGCTCCTACTCCTTACCTACAACAGCACAGTACAGGCACCGCTCCTACGCGTTGTGCAACTACAGTATTTGGACTCTTGCAAATCTCTTTGATAGTCACTAACTTTGAAATTATGCATGCAATGTTTGCGAAAATGGCCCGTTTCTAGCGCAGCCTATCAAGTCAAAGCAATGCCTGCCTTAAATAAATGCCCCATTTAGAGATTTAAAACTTTAAGGGTATATGGAAGACAACCAAATGTAATTTAAACAAAAAACCACCATAACTTTGGATTACAAACAGCAGATTATCTTGTGTTCTCTCAGAACTTCCATAAAGCAACAGAATATGCCATTCTCTAGGAGAACGGCAAGAAATACTGTACTTATGCTGCTTCAGATACTTAAGTCTTCCTGGACCTCCCCTGTTGCACTCAGAGGATACTTCGCAATGAGCAACAGCTCACTATCAGGCCCTGCCATACAGTCACCTGCCTGGCTCCACCTGCCAGCTTTATCTCGGAGCAGAAGAGGACATGTGACAGGCAACCTTTGAACCCTTGTTCCCCCATTAGGAATAAGGCCTCACCACATTAGGTGCCAAGCAAAAAGACAACTTCTGGCCACAAATTCCTTGCGATCCAAGGTGTTCCTAAGGCCGTGGCCAGTATTTACTTCCTGTTAGGATTAGCTGCAGTTGGACTACTGAAAATAGACAAGCACATCAGCACTCCTTAAAATTAATCGGTAATAAACAAAATAAATGAATGCTAGTTCTTCCTTATTGACATGGCTGTACCTGTTCCAAACATGCTGTTGCTACCTTCCGCCTTAAGAGGAATGCAGCTCCCGTGCCACGCAAGGCCTCACGGTACCCTAAACTCTAAGAGGACACAAAGAGAGCCCTGCACAGTGACAGTCTCTGAATATATTTAATCATCTAGCACTGGTGTTATTGTAAGCAGCAGCATGAGCTGGAGCATACGATATTCAAGTCTTTTCGCAGATCTGCCCTTGCCTTCCAGCATTGCTTTGAGCGATTCACTCAGCCGACTGCATCTATTCCCCCTCCGATTGACATGTACCATGTACAAAGCTCAAGGACCTGATTCATGGCTACCCTTGCACAGGATAGGGTTCCCTCCTGGATTATCCTCTGTGCATACATATCCATGCTCCCATGCAAGAGACCCTGGCAAAAGGCACAATCACATCAGCGACAGGCAGAGAGAGAAGGGGCTGCTGGGTGGTCCTACCCCTAAATTATTTGCTGACTGCTTCCCTAGGGACCATGGTAACTGTGGCACAGACAAGAGAATCCCCAAGGATGGCACTGAATTGGGTCACAGCCAACCACTTGCAGGGGAAGAAAAAGGCAGAGGTCCTCCTGTTGGCATGGGGATGAGGTGCCTTCCCTGTTCTGTTGGGGCCAGAACCATCTCTGGCCCCAATAACCTACACTCTAAATTAAGGGCTACTATCCATCTGAAGAAAGGAAAATAAAAGGAAGCAGTAGCAATACTAAGAGACTAGGCATTTATTCCTGGCTCACTTGCTCTTAATGGAGATAACAATACCTCACTCCTTGACAGCAAAGCAGGGAGACTTAATGCATGGAAGTTTGCCAAGTAAATTGAGATCTTTGTACAAAAGGCACTTTCGACATGCACTACTTCTGGCTTATTAAAGCAAAACAAAAACTGTTCACCTTGAGGAGTGTTCAGAAATTAGGAGCCACAGTTCCCCGTGGCACAGTGCCCTGTATGATTATTTAAGCTTGCACACATCTAAACAGCAATGCTTGACTAGTTTAAATACCTAACATGCAAGGTGGAAAACAGCAAAGACTCAGGACTGCTCTGTCTACTTCCACACAATTTGCCAGTCATTCTCCAGGGCCCCTCTCTGCTCCCTTTGAGCTGCATCTAAGTCATCAAACAAGGCGTTGCATTGTAACCTTATCACATACTTACATCTAGTATAAACGCACATACAAGAGAGGAAGGTTGCAAGTAAGTGGCCTATTTAGAAAGGTCCCAGAACACTTTTTGTGCGATTTTCTTCTCACTTCCCCATCCCTCCCTTCTTCTGAAATGGCAGGTAACCTGAGCAAGAGCAGTGTGTGAATTGATTTGGAGGCGATCAACGCACTTGTGTTCAGCTCTGGCCAGCTGCCGTGTCATTGATTGCCTTGGGATCGATGTGCAGACCGTTCCTGCTCAGCGCACCTGCCAACTCAGATGGAGGGGGAACAATGAAGTGAAAAGAAAATTATGTATTTGTGGTAGACACTTTCACCTCTTCTCCACATCCCCCCTCGGGAGAAGTTGAGGGACCTGGACTGATTTCAGTGCTACTTTTAGCAAGCACTAGGAGAGAAGTCAGTACAAAGAGGTCAACAGCAGGGACCCACCCCCCAGTCCTCTGACAAGAGCCACCTACAAAAGTTAAAGAAACTGAAGTTTCTGCCTATAACTGAGGCAGAGGTACAGCAGGGCAGAGTTTTGGCTGATATATAATGACATTTTACAGTACTATGCTCTTGTGTACGCAGGATACAGGTTTTCATTTGCTTACATCTCATCTAAAAGGGGTATTAGAGTACTCCAACACATAAGCATTTCAGACATCTGCTACCAGTAGCAATAACAATTAAAAAAACCAGAAAAAGTATGGTCAGGACAAGTTGCTAGAGAGACTGTTATACTCACTAAATATTGTCTATTTGTTATCCTCAGCAGGGGAAGGAAAAAAAAAAAAAAAAGAAAAAGGCTTCTAGGCAGAGCAGGTAAGTCAAAGTTTGATCAGCAATTGGGATAGTGTCCATGTCAGAAGTTAGTGGTATCTCGGCTCGCGTAAGATACACGTGCTGCTAATGTAACCTTTTTGCCTGTTCTTTTTTCCTTTGGAATCAGGAGGTTCTGATATCCCAAGCCAGCCAGTTATGTTATTTCTTTCATCAGATCGTGACCCCTCTCCCCTCAACATCATTGCTGCTCTCCTGGAGATAGCAGGACTCTTTTTACCAGGTCAAAGATTTGTTGCAGATTGATACAAAAGCTCTGCAAGGTGGCACTTGCAAACACCTCCTGCATAAAGAAAGGTGAGAAGTTGCTTGCCCATCTTATTTCAGTTCTCTCTAGTGTGACATGTCAAATTCTCTACTTAAATCCTGGATAACTGCAAGTTAAACATATCCCATTTCCACTGTCTTTTTCAAACACAAAACAGTGTTCAGATTG
This sequence comes from Balaeniceps rex, assembly GCA_013401315.1. Taxonomy (NCBI): domain Eukaryota; kingdom Metazoa; phylum Chordata; class Aves; order Pelecaniformes; family Balaenicipitidae; genus Balaeniceps; species Balaeniceps rex. Next base: position 34,302 of record VYZW01046752.1, read on the forward strand.
ATTCACTACCTTCATTTCCAAAACCCCGCACAGATTCTGGCAATGTTTTTCCAAAATTGCTGAGCTCAACTCCCATTATCAGCAGTAGCCAGTGACTCTCAAAAGACCTGGTTTCTTATACCACTTTTGAAAATGGGCATTAGGCTCTTAAGTCAAATGGAATGCACTGCACATAACACCAAACTGAATAGGAAGACCTGGGTGCCAGACTATAGAAGCAATCTTAAAGCAAATAAATGCATTAATAAGGGAAAGCACCATTCTGGGCTGTTACACAAGATGCTTTGAAAGCAAACTCGGACTCAGAAAATTCCTAATCCGCAGACTGCTGAAAGTAGGAAATTATAATCCAAGACAGTGTCACACTCTGCTTGCCACATTTTATCTTTTCTCCCTTGTATATCTGCTGGTAGTCACCCTTGGAGACAAAATGTTGGGTTAGAAGGGAGTTTGGTTTGACATCGTAGAGACATTCCTATGCTCTTGTCATTGGGGACATTTAATTTTTGCAACATGTGCGAAATAGGTGTTATTTTTCCTTCCTAAAGAGTTTGGAGAAGCAGGCAGAGTAATTAAAGGTTACGCTTTCAGATACTGTCACTATTATAGTTATTACACAATACAGTCATACTACTACAGTCACTGCAGTGTTGTATTACTCCAGTTTCGGTTTTATCAACTGGAGACACTTGCTTTCTAATTTTTAGGTACACTGCAGGCTTTTCTAGTGAAATTTGGGTCTGAGCAGCCACCTGTTTAAGAGTGCTAGGTAACCTTCATTCTGTTATCCTATTTTCAGAACTTTCAGCACTTACATTTAAGTGCTGCCAGACAAAACAATCTGGTACTGTAAATTGACTAGCAATTTACAGGACCTTTTGTGTGGAACAGAACCTACTGAATGAAGAGAAACTTTAAAAACTGCAGAACTATTACAGAGTTTTGTAAAGGCCCTGCCTTCACAAACCCAATCCATTTATGTCACTATGGGTAGGCCCCAAAAACATCACACTGTACACTCACTGTTTGGGTTTTACACCACTCAGCGCTATCAACAGACAGGGCACGAGTACTCTGCCCATACTGACAGTCTGAGTTGCAGCCAGGGTGCAAAGGTGCTAGAGCAAACCTTAGTTATCACAGGACTCATACTACCTTTGTTTCACAGGTAGGATCGAGGGCTTCATCTCACCACACTTCAGATATTCATATAAGTGTGTATATATGTATATATACACACACACATTTATGGGTGTATGTAAGTATATATATATCCCACCCACCTCTGAGCTACTGTCTAGATCCCCTTTAGAGACCATGGGGAAAAAAAAAACAACTCTTGGAAATGTAACTCATGTAACTCAACCTAATTGAAGAGAAAACAGCATGCTCTAGAAGTATTCCCCCNAAGGCAGGTGTCTACATTTAAGTCAAGTGAATCCCATCCTTTTAAGGCTCTAAGGTAATTGGTTTCAGAGAATAAAACATTCATCACTTATTTCCAGGCAGCATGTCACAATAACCCTTCTTTCTGCCCACCTTTTCCCTTCAGGCTCTTCTTGATCCTTTCCACCCCACGCAGATTATGAAGGTAATGTTCCTTGCCTTTTGCCCCAGTCATTTTACTCTGCCCTTTGAATTCCTCTAACATCCCCTCACTGTTTCATCACATCATCTTTAAATGCCTTGTTCTGAGCTTCCAGCTCCCCACATGCACACTTATTCATCCTTGTTTCTTACCATACAGCCCCAGCACCCTCAGTTTGCTACTAAGCAGTCATCAGCATCACAAACAGCCACATGCCCAGCAGGTCCTCCCACCTTCGTTCCCTCCATAAACTGATTTGTAAGGCCCTGTTCTTCCTCCATAGCATAACACAGGACTCATTGCTTTTTGTGACGTCCCCAAGAAACTGATAATGAAGCTAACAACGAAGGTGTTATTGACTAGTTATGTACAATCAGTCCACATTACACAAAGTTTATAAACAGCAGGTAAAACAAAGAGCAACTGAACACGGTGATAAGCGATTCAGAACATCTCCTTTTCCTGAGCTAAGAAAAAAAACTGTGCTAGGCATCTATCTTCTGAAAAATCAAGCTTTTAAAGAAAAATACATCTGGACACCAAAAACATCTGAGGTGATCCCACAATGGTATAAGTGATTTTGAAAGTCTCAGTCACAGCAACTATTTTTAAAAGAGGAGAAAAGAAAAAACGCACATCTTCCGAGTACAACCTTTTCTCCATTGCTTGTATGTCATTTATGCCTACTGGATTGAGTTCCAGACACACAGTAGGAATTAATAAATCCTTAAAGGTAGTTTCCCCAAAACAGATTGCAGAGTTATGATTTCAGCTTTCCTAGTTCCAGTGGATTGCCAACTATCCCCTGGGTTTTTCCTGAAATTTGGAGAGGAACTTCATAAAGAATAACTAACCTGAAGACAGAGACTTTAGAGGAGTCAAAAGGCAGAGAAGTGTGGTCACCACTTCTCTCCACAACAGGATGCTGCTGCATGCACCAACTGGAACACAACTTCCTCTATCCTGGTGGCTGCTGTATACTGATACAGATATATTTCAATTTTTTTTTCAGTCCAGCATACTAATAGCGTATCTTATTCCACCTTTTGCTATAACTTCAGTGGAGGTACATACCTAGCCAGGTTAAAACTCCTCTCTGAACCTAGGTTCAGATATCTAACCCCCAGTCCTGCTGCAAACACAGCAGTGTTAAGAATGTGCAGTCACGCCACACTTACAAACGTGCGGCTTCTCCACTGATACATTGTGGAGTGAAGCAGCACACCAAGTATTGACGCAAGCGTCACATATAAGTAGCTCTGCATAAGCTTCCTCCGTGGCTCATATTAGACCTGGTATTCTTGTGTATTTTAGGTGCTCTACAGAAGAGTTATTTATAGAGTCAGGGTTCCAAGAAATGTGTTCTGTACCATAAGCTTTTGTTTCCTGCTGGAAAAAAAAGAGGTGGTCTTTCCAAAACGGAAGAGAAGTAACTTTCTGACATTCGGAGGTTTAGCTGTAGAATAAGAATAGTTTTTATAAATAATCAATCCCATCAAACATAGCTGCTTTGAACTCAGTTCAGAATACAGCTCAGTGTGAAATACATCCATTCTATGAAACAGAAGAAAGCAAACATGGCTGGATGAATCATGATAGCTTGTGAAACAGAGAACTTACTCTGTCCTTTGGGATAAGTAAATCTTCACCAATCTCCCCCTTCATTCTGGTCATCTGTAGAGGGAAGCAGATCACGGTGGGTTCCCGAAACTAGAAGCTTATTGCACACTCTTGTGTCTTCAGAAGGGAAAAGGTTTTGTCTTTTCTCCTTCCTCATGGTAAAAAACACATAGCCTGGTGGCCACCTCTGCTCTCTGTATATCTTGCATCGAGCAAACTTGGAACATACCAGGACATCAGAAAAATTCCTGTGCCCCTCTACTACTTCTATGATGGCTTGTTTCTCAATGTTATTTGTAAAGTCGAAAGCTAACCACAGAAGAAAAAGGGATTAGTGTAGGGACTCTGCAGATAATCTACTGAAAAACAGCTTGAACCAGATAGTTGCAGGGGGTGGGAAGGAAGGGTTAACTTTAGAGTGAGAGGAAGTGAGTTCTCACTTCTTTTTAAGAGTACAGCTGTCCAATGCAGAAATATCTTTCTCCTACAGATGCGGCTGTGACTGACGCAGATCTTTCTCTGCATTCAGCCCTGTCCACACACAACAGGTAGTGCTTTAATTGTACCACAAAAGACCCCATGAAGACAGCGAGGCCATCGACAGAAAAATTCTTCACGGTGCAACCCGAGGACAGTGCCGCTGTGAACTGTTCCTCCCCACCCCCTCTTCTGCCAGAAAAAGAGATCAGGTGTTCACTTTCTATTGCACATCAGACAAAAATCAGCCAGGTGAGTTCAAGCCAGCTGTTTGAACTGGTTTTGTGGAACTGGCTACTTTTCCTTGAAGCAGAGGAGAGCCTGCAGGTGCCGATGCCTCCACAGCTCTGCCAGCCACTCCAGCAGTGATCAGCAGTTGAGGGCAGTGTTGCCTTTGGCCTGCACAGAGGCAGCCAGGAGAGGGCACCTCGCCATGGCTTTGCATTACCAGAAGGGACATTCATCCCTTTCACCTATCCCTATGAAGGAATAAGGATGGGCAACGTGGAAACAGGGCACTTCTGCACCAGCATTTCTACCTCTGCATAAACATTTACATCTGTTAAATCATTTGAATTTAAAAAAAAAAAAAAAAAATCACACTAAGTTTAAACTTTCATGCCCTCTCATTTATATACATGCACAAGCCTAAGATAACACCTTCGAGACGAGTTAAACAGAAAACACAAAACCTGACTTAAGCAACCTATTTTATGCTGTAGGTAGTTAATCAGCATTCACAGTTTCTTTGAATCTTCTTCAGTTTCACTTAAACTTTTGTGGGATATGGGCCAGTCATTAAAGGTTCCCTGTAAGTATTGAGTATTTCATGCACAGAGAAGAGACCAGAGTATCTGTGCACTGCTCTACCTATTAAAATTCTGCATAATATTAATTATGAATTATTCAGTTTGTGAAATCTATGTCACAGGAGTTACATGCTGTTGCTTCTACTCCTTAAATTAACCAGTGTAACTCTGATAAGGATCTAATTGAAATCATTCCGTTGCTTAAGGTTATCTAGATATTTCGTGTACCGTGCTGAATCATGGCTTATGTGAGCTCACCTTGTTGTGTGATACATACCAATCCTATTAATGAACTTAAGCCTTGTATCCTTGCATCTTGTAGCTATGATCCAAACCCATATTTTTCATCTACAAATTCAGGCAACAAAAGTCAGACACATACCTACTACTCAAACAGGTCATCATTCTGTTTTCTAAATATTCTTTAAGAGTCAAGGTTTTGAAAGCTGGACACCAGAAATGGGTGTTCAGATTTATCATAATGTAACTGACATAGAAAACTTGTTTCTTGGATGTAAGCAAAGGTTTAAGCCAAAGACTTGGGAAACTGATTTAGAAACCCAGTATGGGGAAGCAGCTCTATAAACATCTAACAAAAATATTAAACTCCTCGTGGATCTTGTGCATTTCTTTTTTCCATTCACCTTCCACTGTCTTCTAAGTCGCTGAAAGGGAAAGGGTTGAGATTTTGGAATAGTCAGGGATGTATATCCCAGAAAATTCTGGGTAATTATTCACTGAAAGGTAACAACAGCTCAGATGACACTGAATCAGCCACAGGTTTGTCTTTGCTGAATGCAGTAGATTTGAAATTGATCTCAAAGAGGTTGGCAGTCAGTAGGCTCAAATATGTGGAGCCAGGAGGAGAAGCATGGAATAAAAAAAAAAAAGACAGATGACAAACCTAATCTCTAATCTAATCTAGGAATGACACTGGCAGAGGTCAAAGTCACATGTGACTAAACCTCAAGCTCTTCTATCAATAAGATCAAAAGAGCAGTAACATGACCACTACCAAAAAGTGCAGGAGAATAATAAGGCTGAGACATCACAAATCTAAGACCACACATCACTGATGTGCTAAATTCAAAGCCAGGAGCTCCATTCTTCCTACTTGGTATATTTTTTGAGCCTGAACAGCATATCCCAATTCTATGGTGTCTGAGCTTTTTTCTGTTGTTTGACTGTGAAAGAGAATCTTCAGTTCATGCCCAGAGTTTTAACCAAGGCAGCGAAACCTACCCGAGTCAGAATCTCAAATAATAACCAAGAAATGAAAACTCTCTCACCTACCTTGGGATGTTAGTACCAAAGCATAACAATGGCACATAAGAGGTCAGCATCAGCTGTTCTGCTGAGAGCATTATAACAGATAAAATGGGACAGTGGTGAATAGCAAAGAGTAGGATTTGGAGCTGCTGCAGAGGAAGAAAGAAAAGAAAGGAAAAGAAACAGAAGAAAGGAAGGGAAATATACAGTGGCCGTAAAAGAAGACATATTTTCCTACAGAACAGGGCTGTAACGAGGCTCTAAACAGAGAGGAAATAGGATTGTCACTAAAATAGCGAGTGCACCAAGACATCTTCGTGAACTCCTTCGACTGACATCAGTGGCAGTGCCGTTGTAGACTGAAGGAAGAGTAGTTTTACATTCACACATTAGCCCACAGATCAAAACAAAAAGTACAACTAAGTATTCCGCACCAGATTACTTTTAACTCACCAATTTAGACTGACCCCTGCATTGCTAAACCCATGAGAATCTGAAGAACAGAGTAAAGCATGCCATTTCAGGAAAACAAAACAAAATATCTACGTTTTGAAGTTTAAACTATTTGAGGGTTGTCTGGTGAAAATCGTAACATAGCTTTGCTGTTCATGACACTTGCGACTGGAATGAGTTACTGTGCATCACACAAATTCCATCATGCTCCACCACCGAGAGGTCTGTACATGCTCAGACTGAGGGAGGAATGTTTCATATCTGCATAGCTTAGCAGAAAAACTCAAGAAACTCTGGAACTATTTGAACTAACTAAGGAAACAGGCCGATACTGACTTTTGCAGGTTGCTTTTCTTTGAAAGTGTAATTGAGTTTCTTGGCAAACACATCAAGAAAAATAGAAAGAAACTGCCTTAAACAGAGTTCTATTTTCTGTTGTTAGAATTTAAACCTAAAAAGTACTGGCAAAAATAAAAGGGCTGATCTCAGCACTCCAAAAATTCAGAGAGGTGGGAGAAAGAAGTGCAGGAAGGGGTGAAACGTAGGTCAGAGGATGGTGTCTGAAAAGCAGACGGGAAAAGCAGAAGTTTAAAACTGTTTATAACTTAACAGCTGAAAGTGAGGCCTGTAACAAGTAACTCTAAAAAGCAGACAGCCTCCGAAACATTTTCTGGTGCTCGAGTAGCAGCTGAGACTGCAGATAAAAATATAGCAACTAAATCACAGTTTAACAACTGTAGGTCTTAAAATATGTATCAAGCCTCTCTATGGGGAGTGTTTTACTGTAGGTTGACAGCAATGGACACTCTGGTGCTCACCACGCTCTTCCCTTCACCCAAACCTCGTTCAGTCCTGGAAAAGCAGCCATGTAAGGCCTCAGGCCGAGAGCCTCCAGCTGCCGGTCAATTAGCCCTCATCCCCCATGGAGCCTCTGGCCAGGATGCAACCCGAATCCAGAGGAAACCAGAGTGAGATACAAGCTTGTTGAAAACTCTTCTCAGTGCTCAGGTATCCATCCACAAGTCCAGCTGCCTTCATCCACAAGTGCAGCACTTTCCATTTTCTTCCTTTTCTTTGTCTTGTGGTATATTCTTGCCAAGGCAACTCAGCACATTGCAGTAACATGTCCACATGTTCCTAACCTTCTCCTGTTTGCCGTTTCTTTTTGCACAGTGTCATCTTTCCTGTTGACCCTCTGCTTTCTACCGTCATTAAGGACTGTCTCCACAGCACCACTCCAGTGCACAGAATGGCACCAGCTGAGATAAGCTGTATCAGCAAATACAACGAAGGATAGATAACAATTATAAGATAGTATTATGGCTGGAGAGTTCTATAAGCAAAGTATGGCATAACCGTATTATGGAGAGAGATGGACTTTATTAGGGGGTGAAGGTGAACCCATTAACTGCTTGATTACGTCACTAGTCAACAGCAAGATAACCATTATCTCATGGACATAACAGTCCAGTATCTCTTTTTTTTTAGATACACTGGAATAATTCATTTGCAAAACAGGACTTTGAATTTGATTTCTGAAAGGTAGTAACAGGGCTCAAATCAAAGTATAGTTTATATTTTCCAGCTTCCTCTATAACCACAGACTGCTATTACTGCACTTCTGGAAAACTTGTCTGCCTTTACCTCCCATTTCCAAACAGGTGTACCTGTCACTTAAAGAACGTTAATTAAGATGGATCCATTGTGATTTCAGAGTACTTTTTGTCTAAGCTTGATAAATTTATCACAGACAGCCTTAACAATACATAACGAGTTATATCTGCACTTTCTGCAAGTCTATGCAATTAATTTTCTATTTGTGAAAGGAAATAGAAAATGAAATATTGTGCCCTTTCTAATGCAGAGGCAGATGTAATGAATGGCTTTGGCAAACAGTTGTCAAAGTATGTTAACTAGCATCTACAAATCTTTTCCTTCACCAACAATAGTTTTAGAGCCCATGATAATTCACTTCCCTTTTTTATCATACTGATATGGCATACTGAATCTGCTGTATCTAGATAAAAAACATAATTGAATTCAAGTTGCAAAACAGTTGTCTTCATTTTTTAGCCACTGGCTTGAGATACCCCAATTGCAGATTAAAATCCACAAAGAGCTCCTCATAGTGTTCCCACTGGAGAACGATACTCTCACCAGAAATCTGGTAGGCAAACACTTGAACAGAAGTCTTCCCAGTTCTGGAAAAGGCTGCCAACACATACTGATCACCCTTCTTACAAAGGGAACGATCACTGTATCCTGCATCTCGTGTCAGCATCCTTTCTTTGGGTGAGGAACTGGAATACCTGCAACACTTCCCATCTGGACTTCGGAATGGGCTTCAATACCTTTAAGCCTTACCCGTACCGTCAGAAAATACCTATAAAACTCTTGCAAACAGAGCATCCCATCCTGCTTCCAGGCTGTCAGACAGTTTGCTGCAGCTCTCAGTTATTCCATTAATGCAAATAGTGTGTATCCATAGGGCAGACCTAAAGAGTCTGTCTTCTGTTGTCTTCAAAACACAGGAAATTATTCACCAAAACCTACATGAGTTTAATCTTAGTTTGCCAACTTGAAGCTTTAAAAGGTTAAGAAACCTTAAGTTGAAGATTACCAGTAATTCCTCAAGTTTAGCCCTTTGGGGCATTCTGAAGAAGTCTTTAATTACATGACCACATACTATTCTACCCTCCCCCCCGCCAGATTTCTCTTTTATTCATAAGCTGTGGAAGCAAAGCATGGTTTCAAAGATTCATGTTCTTTTGTCCTTTCACATGATTAAGGCCAATTAATGCTGCCCTGAGAACAGGCTAATATCCTGAATTTACCACAGAATTACTCTGTTAGGCAGCTTGTAGTAACACTACGGCAGAATTAAAGTGTTTATATATTTTTACAAAACAGTCATTGTATATGTTTTACCTACCTGTAGGAAGGAATTAGGTGGGTGCAATGGCAAGGAGTACCCAAAACACGTAACTATTTAATTAAAAGTTGCTTCATACTTGTTACTAACAAGAGGCCTGAATTCAAGTTCTCCAAGCAGCTTTGACTCTGGCTTTTTCTAATTTTGGAGGCCTTACAACTTCCCTAAGACTCTTAAAACAATTCCTTTTAACTTTGGGGCATATGTGATATTAGTGCAATGCAAACCAGCAAGGTTAAGTGATTTGTAAAGTCTGAAATAGCATAGCAGTCAAGGACAAAGCAACAGTGCACAAAGCAAGCTACGCCAAATTGGTCGTAGGTCATCAGTGAAAGTACAAGCTACAGGAACTTCCTCAGCATTATGCAAAAGAAGGCGGCAACACTGCATCCACAAAAGTAAGATTGAAACGACACAGCAGTACAACCACCATACCATTTAATNCATAGCACAGAAGCCACTGTTCCACTGAAACAAGTGAAGTAGAGAATACAGCAGCACTCGCCTTGGGAAAAGTCATAGATTCTTCAAAGCCTTCTGATTTTGTGATGTTCGGCATTGCAACACCTAAAGACATGCAGCTGCCTGGATGCAAGCTGTTCTACAAGGGCAGAGATGCACCTAAACATGGAGGGCTCCAGAACCAGTCTCCTAAACTGGCCAAGCATGAAATGTACAGTATTGGTGGCATTTCAGCATCTTGTCTATCTCTACACAAAGGTAGTCCCCTGCAATCAATAGCATCAAGCAAGAGTTTCCTTCCAGCATCAGACCAATTCAGCGTTCAGACCAATTTCCTCGTGCAAGGAAATAAGTAGTAAGGGAAAGGTCCCTGGAGTAATCAGCTACCTACTGGTTCGAGTACTCCCCTAGGAGATTCAGATTCCTGATCTGCCCAATTTGAGTAGACATACAAACTTCAGTCCCCCATACCTCAGGTGAACACCTTAACCACCAGCGTACTTGGTGTTTTGGGTAGTTCCATCAGCCTCCCCTCTTAAGTCCCATTTCCACATTGTATAGATACCAAACTATACACAGAGTTAGAGAGGAAGCACGTGACTCTAGGCCAACAGTAAGGGCCTGTATCGGTCAAAGTTTGGGTCCCTAAAAAGTTTAGGGAGCAGATCAGCCATGTTTTTGCAAGTATAAGTGAAATAGATGCATCTTTGAAGACATCACCAGCAATACACATGCACACACTCAAAAAAGCCCCAAGCTCAGAAAGGGCTGACATCTCTCCAATATTACCAAGAAGTTTCTGAAATACTTGGATGTCTTCCAGGCATGTTACATCTGAAAAACAACTGGAAAAAAATCTAGTCAATACAGCACCTGACTCACCAAGTACCCATCACATTAGAGAAAAGTAATGGTAGCAATAAAATGAATGCTGAAGGAGGCATCATTGCTAGAGTCACAGAACCCACAAGCTGGATAAGCAGCATGAGGCTATGGAAAAATCTAGGTAAATTGCACTTTCGCATAGGCACGGAAATTTTGCAAAGCCATTGAAAAGCATTCATCAGGAAATACTACCTGACTTGGCAGGAGCAAACAGTCTCAGTACTCATTGCCAGAGACAGATACAGGAGCAAGTTATTGTGGAAGAATAAGCTACCTCACTGCATGGTGAACACCAGCAGGTGGACACAGATGGCAAAGAACGCTATGTGGGACCCAACCTGCCACAAAGGAATATCAACGTTAATGTCATCAGCAAAAGCAACCAACAGGACTTCCAAGATTCAGAATCAAAATTTATGATATTCTGGTGTACAGGCACAGGAGACAGCATGGCAGAACACAGCTGTATCTTCAGGTGTTCGCTAGAAAGCACCAACACAGTAAAGTTAAACAAGTTGAAACTGGAAACAGCTGTAAAACTACACAGCCCATCCTTGCTTTTATTGCAGGAGGTACAAGCTGAACCTGAAAAGCAACTCAGGAGATACCACAGCTAAAAATGCAGCTGGGATCAGAGGTTATTAGGGTTTGTTGACACCATTTCTTTTGAGCCTCTCGGACAAACTACTAGCATGAACAGCAGACAAAACTGCAACACAGACATTGTTAATTCAGTGCAGCACAGCCTTCCTAAGGAGCTGAACAAGGAGACCAACCTCAGGATGCCGCCACGTGAAAAGGCAGCGAAGCAGAACATAGGCTCTCGTTCCCAAGAGCTGGACAGTACTGATGTCAGAAAAAGCATCCACCCAAATTGAATGAGCAACTGCTGCAGCACTGCTTGAACATGAAGGTTTGGCTACTTGTAGTCCAGGAGTGAAAGAAGGAGCCAGAAGTCACAAAACTACACTTCTTAGGAAGGTTACAGCCTGGGCTCAGCCAGGGCTTACATGCACAGTCATGGCAGGTCAGTACAACTCAACTCCACTTTGATACAAAAGCACTTCTTCCATCCCCATTACATACAGTTAAATGGAAATAGGTACCCAAAATACTTTCACCATGTGATACAAAAATTACTACACTACAGTTTTAAAATACAGGCAATAAAAAGAAATTAATAAGAGAATCATACTTAGCTTCTGACAGCAGGGTGGCAGCATGAAGATATAGTACCTAAACAAGATCTTCAAACAAACATAGAAAATAGAAATGAGACAGTAATAAGCTCGGGATGCCTTGTATGCTACTCTCAAGGCTGGGACAGAAAGAATGCGAGAACAAACCCTACAGGACCAAATGTTTCACAAGTGTTCATATCCATCTTTCTCTCAGGATGGCTATTCAAAAGAGACAGTAACTCAAGAACATGCTTCCCAGGAACAGTGTAAACATTGTGTGAATTGAGCAGGCATAAAGTCATATATAAAGGCAGTCAAATCATGAGGCACAGGTCATTAAAAAGAAGGAATCCCTCTCTTTCTACTGTTCTGGAGTAGAGGTCTGAATGTGGAAAGTAACAGATGCTGTATGCTGGCCAAGCACGCCAAATGATATCAATGTCATGATGAGTAAAGATGAGACACATGAGGAAGTGCAAGCAAAGCTACAAAACATATCTGTGAACATAGACAGGACTCCTAAGAGACCATGAAGTAACAGGAATAGAACTACTGACCCCATTGTATTTAAACATCATTATTATTGTAAATGACTACTCTGACTTCTGAGAAGTAGACAGGCAGTCTTGGGCCACAATAGTCACCATAAGAAATGTTTCTGTAGGTGGTGTCCCAAATGGTGCAGATTCAGAAAACAAATTTTCAGTTACCAAGAAAAGATAATTCAGCTCCACCACAGTGTCATCATACCCACATACATAAAAAGGTCAAACTAAATTGGTAAGCTCTGAAGTTATGAACAGCAATGATAGGCAAATCATTCCAGACTGGGGAACATCTGGGAAGGCACTAAGAGCAGCCCAGTGCAAATTTCTCCTCTAGATGCACATCAGTCCCAGTGATGCTCTCCCAACTACTAGTGGTAGAAAGAGCAACGGATGAAAGAGGTGAAGAAAAACATGCAACAGCCAAAACCTAGCTAGTCTGAAAAAGGTAGCAACCAGAACTAAAGTTAGACACCACTGTTATAAATAAAATTATTTCCTTTGCCAAATCATGCACTCCTATGTAGTGCTTTGAACAGATAAAATTCTTATTCGCATAGCATGGCTACGGTTGCATCTTCCTCACTGAAATGGCAAATACGTTCACACACAACATACATATCAGATGTACACGTGAATGTGGAAAGTGGTAAAATACTTGCTCCAGCTGAATTCACGGAACGAAAACAACCCATGAGCCAATAAGCTCATGAGTACCTGGACACACTTTCAAAATCCCCTGGAGAATAAAGTCAGTACGATATCAAACTCACAGGGAAATATCCGATTTACCAACCAAACACACAGATGCTTTAAAAAAAGCTGAACTCGCTTTGTATCTTTGTGCATTTAGTTTGGTAAGCATATTTACTTTTTACCTCAAATAAATACAACAAAAAGGAAGTGATTCATACTTGCCCAGAAGTCAGGCACTCTACTGAAATGATGTGTCTGTGGTCATGTCTAGGAGCCTTCAGACACAGGTACTACTTGTGAAAGAAATATTAAATCTTTAAAGTACTGAATTCAGGCACAGGTAACAGATTAGCTGGGATAGCCTGGAGCTCAGCAGGGGCTAATTTATCCTGCTGGAAAGTAATCATCACATAATTAGTGGAAACACCACTCTGTTTTGGGGGGGTGGGTGGTAAATCTGCCACACAAGTTGTCAACTGAAGTTAAGTTTGTTAAATACTTACGCTTTTTGCATCATCACAAAAAAATGTTTTGTTCTATTCGCAGAAGATTCTTTGGGGAAAAAAGGCAAGTAGCAGACCATGTTTACGTGATAGGTCACAAGAAGCAGGTTTCATATGCTGAGACAAGAGGGGAACTCCACCCTACCCAAGGGTTCCAGTCTCACATCTTGACCTCATGGCAAAAGTCCTCAGAGACCCTCCCAAGATTACTACTTCCTCTTCTCTGGTAAAATAAAGCTTCTGCTTCTCTCTGCTGCTCTATCCTTCTTTTGGGACACAGTAAGTATAAACAACCACAGTCTTTAAAGTGCTTCCTCTTCTGCACCGGGAAAAATTAAGCCTTCAAATGAATTGTAACAGCAGCATCTCAAATGAAAACAAGGGGCACTGTCTCCACCAGCATTGTTTTCATAGTGGTATAGCTATACCAAGACATCTCTGCTGATAAACACCCATGATAGATACGCTATATCTTGTACGATGTAGCTTGCACTAGAGTGATTTAGCTCAATTATGTTTTAATATAACACTTGCTTTGTTTAACCAGCCTCAGCATCTTAAAGTTAATGGCATTTGCCACAAACAGGAGCCAACTAACTTCAGTCCAGACAAAAGATGTATACCACCCAGCAGGATGCCACTATCTGAGGTGAAAATACAGATGCGTTGTCACAGTATGCTCCTCACCAAGTGCCTACCAACTGAGGAACTAACACAGATTTGTCTTCCGATTGCTACGTTAGTTACTCAGAGTTAGCTCAGCTCTTTCTATGAGACACTGAATCATGCCATAGTCCCATCCAAGGCTGCTCACCAGTATTCTGACCCTCAGTTTTTGAACTGGCTCTTGCTGTCTGCAGAGCTGCCTTCCTGCGTGTTCTGACATGCACAGAAACGGCTAAGCAGCTGGACGTTACTAGCATCACAAGCAGATTATCATGCTAACACCTAGGTGAGTTGGAGGAGGTGGCCCACTGCTGGCTCTTCAAAACCTTTCTCAGGGCACCCCTTACTGAATGAGCACAATCACTTCTTGGTTTTGAGATGACATTCACCACCACAGAGGCTGAGACAGAAATACAAATGCATCATATAAAACCATGCCAATACAAAAACAAACAACAAAAAAATTCAAAAATCAACTACCTGCTACATTACATAGCAGCGCTGCTTAGGCTGCCAGTTCATCAAGATACCAGTCATTTTATTGTTCTGTATTCTTTAATTGCCTAACACAGTGGAGTTCTGGCTAGCCACTTGGGCTTCTGGGCACTATAGGTTAAATGTTTAATGATACTGGTAGCTCTAACAACAGGTGAGCCTACATTCAGCCTTTTTCTGGTTATCATAATGAGGGCTCCATGTCCTCCTTCCCCACCCCACCCCAATGCATTCCCTTCACTTCTTTGTGCCTCACCCAACAAGCCGACAAGTTGTACTTTCAGTGAATGATTTTGCAGGAGGGGGAGAGGGAAAGTAAAACAAATGTAAAAACACACCAGCAAACCAAGTATGAATGTTTTAGTATTTATGCAAAGCTTATAAGGGTTTTTGGGAGTTAAGACATGCCCTTCGCCCCAAGGATCTTCAATTTAATGCAGACAAGCTAAGGTATCTGAGGTAAGAGTCAATGTAAGAGAAGGGCAAGAGGACACTTCAGTGAGAGATTACAAAGTACACTAATGCTGCCTTTACACTGGTGCAGGGGGAAGACTAGGACATTTAAAATCCATTCAAAATACTTTCAAGGTGAGGTATTACATGAGATACTATATGCCTACCTGCACCATTTCCAAGGTGTTTTTTCCTCTATTTGTTTTTAGGTGCATACACTTTTGGACTGAACTTCAACAAATAGGAGGTTGCAGTGAAGAGCCTGATAGACTTACTATAGCAATGCAAAACCTAGCGCTAGATTTCTTGGTCAGGTGCCAGGGAAAGTAGGGCAAAATATTTCATTAACTTTCATTTTCACAGTTCTGGGGCTATTCATCTTTGAGAAGTGTAATAAGTTACACACATACCTACAGGTGTCCAGCTAAAATTACTTGTTTCAGAACACACATACCTTAACATTGCAACTACATATACAAACAAATACTATTGCCAGCATGCCAATGGGTCATACAGGATCTTTGCACCCAAATGGAGAAGGATAGTAGTGAAAGTGTTTACATGAATTGAATGAAGGGTGGGAAAAAATGGCAATTTCATTTCTAATACATCTAGGGCTTTCTCATTAGGCCATGAAACTCACAGGTATTAATCACAAAAATAAATGTTCCTTGCCCCTAGGTGCGACACAGTTCTTACACAAGAGAAATGACCAATACAACTCTTTCTCTGATCAAATTACTGAAGATGAAATGAATTTTAAAACAATATCCCAGGTGGATTATGCATTTAGCTACTTAAGAAGAGACTTTGTAAGGACCCCCATTTATTACTTTGAAAAGCAAAGCTAGTTGTTGCCAATAATTAAGGCACAGTCTTGTTCACGTCTCACCTTAAAGGCTCTGGAGCCGAAGAGCCTATGGATAACAGCCAGCTGCCCTATTGTACCTCGCACTTTGCTGTGAAAAGTTTTGAAACAGAAGTAAAACTAGGTAAATTAGATGGTATCTTTCATCAGTACTTTATTATGCTGATGTATTACAGGAAAAAAACACAACACAAATGTTTCATCTATCATCTTTTTAAAAAATTGATAGAACCAATTCTACAGATGCGTACTTACCTATACACTATACGTAATCTCACTAAAATAATAGAAAAAATCACTGAAAGGCAGATGTTTAATTAGCTCTAGACCCACAACTTAATAGGATTTCATTTAGGTTGGGCTTCTCACGAGTATAAAATGAAGCGTGTGATGTATATTTGCAGGATTAAGGCTTGTGGGCTGATTGCCAGACCTACACTAAAGCTCCACTGGGGTTGCGTGCAGCCGGAGCTGCTTGCACACATGCTGCACCCAGCAGGAGCAGCGCCTACAGCGATACAAATCTTTGTGCCATTTGGCTACCTCTGTGGTTGCTTTCTCTACTCCACTCTAGCCAGCCCAGGACATATAAAAAAATAATCACAACTCACATTCCAAAAATATCAGGGGATTGGTTTAAAAAGCATGACATTAGCAGCCAGTCAAGAAAAGATGGTATCTTCTCTACTTGAACTGTACCTTTTGAACTCTTGTGAAGTCCTAGTCAATGGAGCCACATTGTGTTTAGGACACATTTTCAAGCTTTCCTTCAAGACACCAGCAGGGCTAGAAAGTTTGGAACAAAAGCTCCAATTTTCAGAAACCTCACTGTTCCAAGAACTGGTGCTTCAGCATGAAAAAACAAAAACAAAACAAAAACCCCACACATGGTTGGAATAAGCTCATGAGCAAAAGCACTACTGTTCTTTAAGTCGAACTACAGCTCTGTGACCTTTCCAACCCCTCTCAGGTGGCACTGCTCTGGCCTACCTTTCTCCTCACCATGTTGTACATCCCCATCATCTTCCTTGCACCTAGAACTGGCATTTGTCAAATCCCACAGTAAGACATCTTCAGAGTTCAGCTGTCAACACATGAAAGCTTTTCTGCAGGTTTAGGTTTTGAACCTACTTATATTAGCATGAGACAAGCTCCTGTGTCAGTGTAAGGGAGGCAGGGTGTAACTTCAACAGCACCAACTTAGAGAGGCTTCAACTGGTCTGGAATCACAATTACATTTAGCTACAGCCCAACAAAACCAAAGCCACCGGTATTCAAGTGTCCAGCAGAGTAATTATTTGCCTTGAAAAATGTTTCCAATTTCTAAAAAGTATAGAAATGAGCTCCTCTTTCAGACATGCCAGTGTAAATCAACAGCAGAGCAAGTCACAGCAATCTGTTCCAGTTTACCTCAGTGTAATTGAGAATAGCTTTTGGCACATCTGACAAACACAAGCAGGACGGTGTTTTAAAACCACATCTGAAGTTCCTAGTGCAAGGATTGTTATATGAACATCTTGGTAATTACATCACCACCTCAGTAGTTACAACAAGACTATTATGTTTTATATTCAAGTCAGCCTCAATGAAGTAGCAATTCTGTGGTAACATGATTAATACCCAACAATCAAGTAAATAGTTTCTTGCTAATCTGCATCCGCATAGCAAAGCCCATAAGCTAAGAGGCATCAGGTGAACTCTGAGCTTTAACAAGATTTTCAGGACACTGAGAACTTGATCTCTGCATCCCCCAGAAATCTTACAGCTTTTTGGTTTTTGGGTTGGTTTTTTTTGTTGTTGTTTGTTTGTTTTTAACTGACCCCAGTGAACTCTGATCCTGGATAAGCATTGCAGGCAGCCATAACAAAGTTCAGTAGGTGGCTCTTTCCTGCAACAGAAGTGACCCAATACAATACCAAGAAATTCTCTGAACAGAGGTATCACTGGGCATGTTCAACTGAAGTTCCAAGCACTGTCAAAGATTTGTAAGTAACACCACCACCACCAAAATGATGGAAATTTAGAGGGCACTTAAGAGTCAGGATAATTCAGGTAAATTCCAGTTTGAGTAATTAGATTTCACTGTTTTCAAATTACCATTGTAATCAGAAATGTGTTTCTTTCTGGTGCGAAGTATGGTAGAGCCTCAGTCTGCACCATTAATCATCTGCATGTTTAGATGTTAGGGGAAATAATCTACCCTGTTTGGAGGGTGTTACAGAACTAAAAAGCATTATATAAATGAAGAAATTATCACTAAAAAAAGGAGTAGTGGTGACAGCAGAGTGGATTGTTTGTGTGTGGTCTTCTCATTAATGTTTCCTCCCAATTTAAAACAACAAAATACTTAAAAGAAAATCAAAAGAGTGAAGGAGGAAGGACAGGGGAGTTACAACACTAAAGTGTTCCAATAAAAAGAAAAAATGGAAAATCATACCAAAAGGAGTACATGAAATTAAACAGTGAACTTTTCTAGACAATCTATAAGAGCAAACTCTATGATGAGCTACAAAATAATTAATTCTAAAGCTAATTCATATGCCTTTACAGTACTAAAATATAAAGTGGCTACTCCTGAGGGTTTTCCATTTTTGTTAACTTTTTAACTAAGGACAAAAATTTTAAAGGCAGATTAAAATTATTATCTATCACTAAATTACATAGTATACAAATGTAAATGTGATCACACCACACTTAAATTCTTATAACAATAAACTATTCTGTTTTCTGCCCCCTGACATTTACAAAATTCATTTGGAGGAGTAGGATATACCTTACAGAGATTAGTGATAAATCATGTATTTTTAATGAATATCAATAGGAGAAACCCCAGGACATAGCCCACCATCTAATTTGATTAAACTGTGCTTAAGGCAACACCACCTCTCTGGCTGGGGAATAGCACTATAATGACTTTGTGAGCATTATTGCAGGCTGTTTTAATGATTTAATGAACTGCCTCTATATTTAGCTCAATAGCCTTAAAATGATTAGTGTTTAAGAAAAATGAGCTCACTTTGATCTGATTCTATTTGATAGTAAGTTTAAATAACCTAACCCTTCAAAACACAGTGGAAAAAAATTCCTAGAATCACAGCCAGCTAACTGCTAGAAAACATTATGGCAATCATTAATAACAGTTCATTTATGTTTAGCTACAGCATATGGAATGACATATTCATCCCCCAAGATGGGACACAGTAGCATATATTAAGTTGTATTATATCATTTTCCTAGGTATTTTTGATGTGAAAAGCACACCAAGAAAACACCTCCTGTGTGCCCATGTAATGCAAAAAAAGAATTATTCCTCCATCAACAGTACCACTTAAGAATTTTAACTTGGGGGTCCAGAGTACGGTTCAGCTTCTCAGCGAGGCGCTTAAAGAACTGAGAATTACCAAGGCAGGAACAGGAAATGTTGACCAAGGCTCTGTCACTCTCCCAGATGTAGCAGCAGAGGCAAGGTTACTAACCTGGACCTGCTCAACAAAGGGGGAGCATGGCTTGAGAGGCAGATTTGCAAATGGTAACACCAGAGTTTGCAATCTGCCACTGCTGACACAGCTACATGTACGATTGGTGCGTACTAGTTATCAGGGAGTGCGCTGCAAGAATAGATTTTTTTTGTGTTTCCAGCACATTTCAGAAAAGAAAAACCACCTGGACATTTTACCATTTGCACAAAAGCAAAAAGCTGTGAAAGCGGCAAATAAGCAAACTAAGTTTATTATATGTATGTTATTTCAGTATTACTACTTCTATGGCCACTACTATATGGTGCGATCTACAGGCTGCAGAACTGTCTCAGGATTCTGGAGCCCCAAACTATGCTCGATAGCACCGGTCAGTTTTGGCAGGTCACTTTAAAACACTCAAGTCATGAACATGACACAATCGTGCTGCCAAGAAAGGGAAACACAGAACTAAGCTCTAATGCTAAAAATACCTCTTCTGATAGGTAGCTTACGGAATAGCGAACTCTAAATTTGTAACTGTAATGCAGCCAATTTTCTGGAAGAATGAAGGCAGAAACATCCACTCTGCAGAGTCTTCCTTGCATTTAGCCTGTGCAGATACAGTGTGATCCACTTCCAAGCAAGCCTGGGTGTATCACATTAGAACCCTCCCTTACACCAAACAGCTGAAAGCAAGACCACAAATGTCCAAAACTAACATGCAATGCAATTTCAAAAGCAGCCACCCACTCCCCAATCCAAGCAGGAATCAAACCTAGACGTGGAATTCCCAGGAAGAAGCACTAGCAGGCAGATCCTTAGCTATTTGTAACAAAT
>VYZW01046755.1:3058-17471 GCA_013401315.1 Balaeniceps rex
ATACCTTCAAACTCATTTGCCTGAGGCACTGAGAAGCTCCAGGTCTTTGACGCTCATGAAAGAAAGATAACAATCACTCTTCAGGGGAGAGAGATCTTATTATACATACCCCGTGGGGTTTTTTTATCCTTTATCAAACTGCACCTTTGTGGGCCTTTAATTTCTTAATGGGTTGTTTATCCTTTCCCCCATAATTCGTGATGATAAGCTAGATGTCACATAGATATTGTTATGGTGATAAAAAAGTTGTACTGATGAGCCGAGTCAGTGATGTAGTTTGATTAAATTTATATAAATCTTTCCAGACAGCTTTCAAAAGAAGGCAAAACAAATAAGTTGATAATGTTACAAATGTTTCAGTAGGTGAAAATCTATCTGATGTATACCTATAAATCTATGAGTACTAATACCTGAAATAAGTAAACATTACCACAGAACCAGGAGGAGATATTAATGGGATAAATTTCAGTTTATTGTAGAGAGGGAGTGGGAAAGGGAGCAGGAGTAAACATACAAAGTGCATGCTGGGGCAGTTTTCTCTGTAATGCGTGTAGAATATAGGGCCTACAGTGGCATGATATAGAAGACTTAACAGCATGAGTTTTGGAAAGCAGTATTACTTGCGACTCAATCATTCACGAATAAGTTTATTAGGCAAATGCTAATAAAACCTTTGTACAATGCGACCTTTGTTTATCCTACACGTCTCTCAGGTTAAAGAAATACTGATTTGACACTTCTGAGATGTGTTAGGTTACCACGAATCCAGTTATCATTTGTAATAGCCATAAAATTGAAGTGCAGTATCTCTGGACCTTCCAGGAATACAAATGAGTGTTTCTACCCTCTTTTTAACAACGCAAAACTCAAATTTCTAGGCATGCAGAACAACAAGGCCTGAAGAGGAGAATTTTTTTCCCATTGTAGCCCCTATTTCAATGGCTACTTTTGTAAAAAATAAAAAAATAAATATCTTCTCTCATTTTTTTGTGGCATATTCTCTTCCCTAGTACCTATTTCTACCAAGGCACATTCCATACTTCCATAAACACTCAGACTAGATTGTTACTGAAATAATCATAGCTTGTTTTAGTAAACCATAATTATATTTATCCTCTTTTTAACTATATCAGCCCTTAGACCTATTTGTTTAGAGATAAACTGGGAAGGGTTGCTACTTACGTTAGCAAGTTTTTAGTCATATGAGTGGTTCCATTTGAAGTGAATGGAATAACTTATCTAAGTAAATGCTCACCGGAACGTTAGAGTAGTGTTAACGCAGTCGTATTTTGCTTAGTTTCCCATTACAGTGTTTAAACTGACATAAGCAAAGAGAAATGGAAATCCTGATAAAACAAAGGCTTATGGTGTCTAATCCTTTTGCTCTAATGCTACTGTGGAACACTTCTATCTAAATACCAGCTGCAAGCTACAGCAAGATGAAACATGACAAGAACCATGAAGTAAAGATTTTGGAGACTTGTGTTCTCTGTCAAATATTTGGCTCTTTCCGGAGCCTATTAAGCCAGCAATGGAACTTGACAATGATCTAGTATATTGATGCATAATATGTATATAATGAATAGCAAGACTAGAGATCCTTATAGTAATTTTTACACTGTAAGTTTGTTTGATCTTCATCAGCACTGCTGTCTCCATCTTGTCACTCAAATAGAAAGCTAAAAAAGGAGATACATGATGTAGAGACACTTCTGAGGTTGGTTAAACAGGATGCAAGTGCTGCATTAGAAAAACAGTGGAAATCTTTAGTCAGTATGGTACTACTTGGATATGTGGATCTAAATATGTATTTGCCATAAAGAAAAAATCAGAGGCACATCCTCCAATTTGGTTGTGTATTCCAGCTGCCTCTGAAATTAAGAGAGATGGCTCTTGTAGGAAAAGTAACTTTTATATTCAGTAATACTTTACTGCTGTCAAAAAGAGCAGTAGCAGGTCTTGCCTGGCACAGCCTTCCTTGGCTAATTACTACCTGTACCAGGATCCCTATTTGTGAGGGCTCTGTATTTACCCTGCTTGCTTCTTCAAGCGCTAGTTTCATTTTGGTACCTGACCAGCAAGTTTTGCACCATCACCAGTACCTACCAACAAAGTAGCTGATCAACACACGGCAGAACTGGTCTCCATACTAGCAGATGGGTCCACAAAATCCTCATGCTCATCTCTAAAGAAACCAGAGAGGTATGGTATAATGTAAAGAGTGATTACTAGTAAGGTACCTAAATATGGTTTTGAAGAGTTTGCTGTGAAAGAAAAACATTATAATGTACCTGGGGAAGTGCCTCGTGTGTGTAAGAGAAAATAATTTCTGGTGGTGCTTGGTCTATGATGACTACTTAGAACAGCAAGTTACACATTGCACTAATGTAGGAACATCAGAAAGCTAGAAACGCTGTTTACCTCTCACTTGTATAAGGAAAAGATGCATAGGAAAAATGAATCATTTCACAGAAAGATAATCTGTTTTGAGAGGTGACAGGTTTCCTGTTATTTGACTTCAAAAAAAGTTCACACAAAACACTGAAAATTCATGTTAGAAGTATTGACTGTAAAACCTTATAGGATCTGTCTCCAGAAATTCTCTGGTTTTCTTAGTTTTTGTGTATTTCACTTGGTATGAAAAACAACAGTAATGCCACAGTCAACTTTTGGTTGAAGTTTGTGCCAAATCAGTATCTAGTTTAGTATGCCATCCAAGGTCTCAAAGAGTTGCAGAATCTTCTCATTCACCTCCTTTTGACTCTGGCCCTGGGCTTGGTGGAGGAGGAAGTTTGACTAAAGAAATCCTGGCAACTTCAGAGATTATTTCTGTTCCATCAGCCTGTCATGTCTCCACACCTGAAGCCCACAGAAGCCAGCACTAGCTTTTGTACTTTTTGTGTACTTTGTACATCTTTGTACACTGATTGCTGCTTGGTAGCATGCTCAGTGTTGATGCCCTCCAGTTCCCTGGTTTTGTATTTTTGCCACTTCGACTTTTTCTCCCTTTTTTTTTTCATATTTTTCTCCATGATCACTTTAGTTTTCACCAAGTCTCTCTCTCTTTCCCTTCTTCTAGAGTGGAGGAGTGGGTACACTTCAATTTTGGTTTTTTTCTGCAGTGGACAGGTTAACAGGTAATAAGAAAATCAAAACTACCATGGACCAAAGATGGACAGCTAGGCAGGAGCCAAAAAAATTCTTTTTTTCTTTTTTTTTTAATATAGTTAAAGTAATAGGGCACAGGTTCTTAACTAGTTTTATAAGCAGTATTCAAGTATTCAAGAGTATCCAGATACATTCTGGTAAGTTTTTGGCTTTGCTGCATTTAAGCACAGACAGTCTATTAGCAATTCCTTTTTCACGCAACCACTAAAGCTGCACAAACATATTTCCTAAGGGTACTAGCTACTCAAAATGATCAATATATTGCACTTTTTGCCTCTTTAAATTACATTTTTGAATACGCCAACATCTGAACACCAAGTTTTGCTCAAACAAATTAATTTTTCACACAAACAGTTTTTGCAAAGTTGGTCTGCTACAAAATATTATCCTTCCTTGGACATTATCATTGCTTACAGAATTGGAAGAAGACCTACCCCAATGATAGGAACAAAAAGGGTTAGCAATTGAGATTTTTTTTTTTTTTTTTCCCCATGGACAGACACCCTTTCCCTTCAGGACTTGCAGGCCAAACATTTCTAGACCAATTATATTGGTGCTACAACACAGCATTGTAATAGGAGTTGGTTTCATCCTTAACCACAGAAAGGCTACTGCCTCTTCATACTACTATATAGATGTAGTCTGCCTTTGATTGTTTGCTAGAGGGTCCTCTCTAAGTTTGGCATGCAGGATCCTTTGAACACATCTCCATAAAAAATTTCTTACTTTGCTTCCAAGTCAAATGAATTATATATGCGTAACACAGAAGATGTAGCCATGGTGTAAAATGGCTGCTTGTGAAGTACTTCAAATATCATTCCAGAATATTACCAGTAATTTTAAATCCACTGTTTTACCTTTTCAGTTTTTACAAGTTTTCTTTGTAAGTTTATGTATAGGATACACATAATTGTGTCATTGAAGTGCTTCAGCCAAAAAGCCATATGATAATAAGTCAAATGCTTTACTTAAGTCTAATTAAATTACATCAATATGTGAAGTCTGTTTGCCAGGCTCTATTCTTCTGCCAGGATATGTATTTTTTTTTTTACCAGAAGCCCATGTTAATTGGAATTACCTGTCTTCTTTTAAATTCTTTGTTAACTGAGTTTTATATTGGCTATTCCATATTCTGCCTGTGACCAATGTCACATTGATAAACTACTGTTATCCCATTTATTCTTTTAAAGTATTAGAGCAACACTAGTTTTACCCTCTTTATGTAAATGCCTCGGTGTTCCAACACCTTCTGAATATGAACATTGATAGCTCATACAACTTCTTGACATGTTTCTTCAAAACTCTCTAATGTCAGTTTTCTTTTAGTAACTGAAGTTGAACCATCCTCCTATATTATCATTTGAATAGAAAACAACTCTTCAATACCATACAACATAACTCCATCAGCTGCCATCTTCCCAAATGCACAGAAGAAATATGTATATATTTCAACATTCCAAGTTTGTGGTTAAAGCTGACATTTCATCCCTTAATAGGGTCTTCTCACTATTCAGATAATTTTCTATATTCTATACTTGAAAAAAACTTTCATTTTCCTCATTTTAACTCTGTTGACCAAATGTATATTTCCCTTATAACCTTTTACTTCCCACAGCAATTTTCTACAATTCCTAGCTCCAGTGTGCATGTATGATACCACATTCCTTCTTCTGTTTCATAGATGTTTTCCTTGTAAACCACCCTGGCTTTTCAGCAAATTTATTCCTTAGTTGTGGGATTATAGCTTTGTGGGTATCTGGGCTAACATCCTTAAACGGTTTCCAATTATCATTCTCCCATTTCAGATTAAATTCTTTCTCCCAACAGATTTACCTTATAACAGTATTCACCTTGATAAAATTAGCCCTTTCAAAGCATTAAGTATATGTATTATTGGTTTGGACTTAATTCTGTTTGCACATAACAAATGTGATCAAATCATTATCAGTTATATCTAAGCTATGGCTAATTTTTAGTTCTGTGATCAATTCCTTTTCATCTGACAAGATGAGGTCTAATATAGAATTCCCTTGTGTTGAATGCAACACTTTTTGACTTAGGAAATTGATATTTAAAATATTTTGAAATTCCAAGTACATTTTAACACTGGCAGCATGAGACCTGAAGCATATGTCACTCAGACTGAAATTCACTGCAGTACAGCAGTGTTTTCCCTATATGTTGTAGGTGGGTAAGGCACAGGTTATGCTGTTCTCTAGTGTGACTTGATATCAGCTAAGTACCCTGTCAACTTCTGACTTATCTGTTAGAACACTGACCCATAAACATTCAAGATCATTTGCTTCCGATTGCCATCAACTCAGAAACAGGTAATGCCATTTTTGAAGTGCTTTCTGTCCACTTGATCCTTCCAAAATAGATTATAAAAATTGATTTTGACATGCCAGTTTTGCAACCAGTTTTAGCAAGAAAAACTAGGTCAAATCTGTGCTAAAAAACGACCTCTTCTGCTGGTGTCAAGTTTGCAACAGTAAAAAAGAGGCTACTGAAAAATCTCTGCTCTTTGTCTTCTTTAGCATCCCAATTATGGTTTCTCTTACCATTTTCATTTGCATTTACCAAAAGCTCATGGGTTCTTTCTCACTATTTCCATTTCTTATAAGCTCCCAGGCTCCCTAGCTGATCAGTCCCTTAGAACAGTTCCTTTGTTACAGTAAATTAAGCAGCATGCTCTCATCAACAGAAAGTGACAAAATTTTCAACAAACCAAAAGACATCATGTTATGTCACTTACTTAGAGATTAAGTGTAGTCTTTCCTATTTGCTCTTTTCCATTGCTCAAAGGTCCTGAAGGATGTTGGAGAAGATGAGAGGTCCTGAAAGAAAAAAGCCCGCTCACTGCAAGTGTTCATCTAATCTAACAGACTGCCCACAAACCTTCCTTTAAGTATCGATATGATATTGCCACTGATTCTTTGTTTGCCAACTTCAGAAACTTACTTAGCTTTAAGAGATGCTCCCATTTGAGATAAGCTCATCTGGAGCTCATTCGAGCTCCAAGAAACCACAGAAACACTTTCTGTTAGCTGGAGGACCCGTTAATGCTGAACACCTCGAGCTGTGCTGAGTTCTCACAGCTTCCACATTTTTCAGGGTCTAAATTGGACTTTGCGGCTCACCTAGCCTGCAGGCCTCTGCCAGAAGGGAACGGCTGGGCTTGTTCCTCACGCCTCGGCTACCGGCCGCCTCACAGAGACCGCGGGCGGAGGTGCCTCACCCAAGGGCGGCCTCAGGGGGGCGGTGGGGCCTGACACCGCCGGGCTCGGGGAAGGCGGCGGGGCGGGAGGCAGGCCCTCAGCGCCGCCCGCCCCCGTCGCCATGGCGAAGCCGCGGGCGTCCCGCGGAGCGGCCCGGCTGCAGGCGGCGGCAGCAGGGCCGAGCCGGAGCGGGGAATCGGGCGGCGAACGCCGCGACGGTTGGCGGCCCCCTTCTGCTGCCCGCCCCGCCCGGGGCGCAGCCGCCGCCTCGCCTTGGCGGCGGTGGGGGAGCAACGGAGCCGTTAAGCGCCGGGTGCGGTGGGCACGCCGGTGAAGACCTCGTCCTGCACCCGCGCCAGGAGTAGAGGTCCGTTCCCCTGAAAGTTCAACTAATATTTTTTTATATATGTATTTTTTAAGAGGCTGAGGCAGCACCAGAGCTAAGGGTCGAGGGTATGTAGCGTATGGGGGTGGTTAACAGGTGAAGGGGAAACAAAAGTGTACCTGGCTGGTGGCCGGTGAAGGCCAGGAAGCCGCGAAGGGCGGCTGCGTGCCCGCAGCCAGGGCTGCATAGCCACAAGGCCGGAGGAGGTTCAGAATATGGGTTGAGTGCTGCAAAACCAAGCACTGGTTGGGGCCATGACCTCATTCAGGTTACTTGGAACAAATTACATCTATCATGCTGGCTATAGATTTTAAAAATTTGTTGGTTTTTTTTAAATCAATCATATCAGCACTTTCAGTGTAATAAAGCGGTGCAGCTGTAAGTCTGTCCTGTCACACTCTGGCATCCTTTTATTTTATGAGGTGCCAGCTAGCTGCAAATACGTCTGCAAAGGCAGCTGGATGTAGCCGTGCCTACTTCCTAGGCTGCTTCCCTTTCCAGGAAATCCTCAGCCTCCAGTAAGGTTTATGCATGCCTCAGAAAATGTGTGGGAAGAGGTAGGTGGTGGCGAGCAGGTTTCCTAAAATGTGACAGGAAAGGCGGTTACAGTCGGTCGGCGTTTTACCTTTCGCTTCAATGCACGCTGGAGCGATTCCAGCCTGTGGGGAGATTCCCTTGATCATGTGATTAAATGTAGCACTTCTTTAGAAACAAACTGCAGTGCCTTGTCTTTTGCTGAATTCTGTGGGTGTTTAATTAAGTAAATGAGATGTGGCTTGGGCCCTATAATAAAGGAGCAAGATGTAAAGGGGTTAGCAGTCTTCAAATGATCAGCAAAGAAATTTATGTGAATGTAATAGCATGCGTTTCATAAGGATGTGTTGTTGATACCTTCTGTCATGTGTCTCTGTGGTTGTAATTCACCTGTAAAGATTACAGTTACCTTGGAAATGAGGTAAAAACACCATCCATTTCACTGTGAAAGCAACCTCCCACCTCTAAAATGAAAATTAAATTGACATTATTATGAAGCAGATTTTTTTTTTTTCATTCCCAAGCTTTGAGTTTGAAATAGGAGTCAGGGCAATAGTTTTAATCCTTGTGAGGCAGTAATGTATTCAGAAAAATGTCTGCATATGTACCTCATGTTAGTGTGGGACCTGTGTGCATGCCAGCCTGTCTTATATACTTGATTTCTGTGGCGTGGGAACCTGGAGCATGTGGGCCAGCAAGGAGCTATTGTATGCTCCAACCAGGTCCCATGTGGGTGCAACCTGGAGCCTGAGACCTGTGGCATGCCACAAAGTACACCTACCCGTTGATAGCTTTTCATGGTTGCAGTGGCTCTACCAGGGCTTTCAGCTGCTTACCCCTGCCTTTTCTGCCCCATAGCTGCAGATGGTCAGCTCTCCTGCCTTGCCAAATTCAACGGCTGCCATTAAGACATGGTCTGTTTGCTTCTTCTCACCTAATACCTCAAAACTAAGAGGCTTGTAGAAAGCTTTGCATCTTCTCTGGGCTTCAATATTGTTGTTCCAAAGTTTAATTACTATTTCTCACTGAATAGCATCTTCCTAAAAAGAGATTTTCCTCTCTGTATTGCTTCTGGATACAAACCTGTCATTCTCTATAAGAAGTATAATCTTTTATAGTGATGAATTACCGGTATGTTTTTATTCTATTGATTTTTTTTTTCCATGACACACTTGTGTAAAATGTTGCTGCCCCCAATTGTAGATTAGTTTATTTATAAATAATAGTTTTTTCTTTCTGTAACAAATGTTGTCATTAGTACTAAGCCCTGAAAGAATGACTTAGGGGAAATACCGTATCCTGTCATCTTTTCAACCTATAATTGTCTTTGTTACTCCATTCTAAGTAACACAATTTTAAAAATTACTTCGCTATAACTGTAGCAAAATATTGCATCAGTGAAATGGCTTTTGATCCCAGAAAGGATAATATATAAAAAGTCTGCTAGTCTGATGCTTATCATTCAGTATCAAGTTGATTCATATCTAACATTTCTTTCCTGTAAAATACATTTCCTTTCACTAATGTAGCAAATAGTTAAATTCTTCCCCCCCTATTATATTCTGTTTTCCCATCCCTATTAAAAGTTTGTGCCTTGAGGCCTACCAGCAGGGCATGCAATACCTACATTAAACCAAATTTAAAAGTAAGGGTGCTCCTGCTGCTAACGTCCTCAGATCACAGGCATGCAAAATGAAGGAACTGGCAGCTGAAACTTTAATGGTAGGAAGTGTAGACTGAATACTTGGGGAAAAAACACAGTAGCTCTATATGACAAAAAAGTCCTATTAGCATTTATATGCTTCAAAATGACGAGCTAGACGATTCTACATAACTGTGGGGCTTTCAGCTTTTAAGTAAAACCCCGTGTTGTAAGTATAGCATTACTTACTTTTTCTTATTCAAAGGATTGTTACTATTACGATTATGTATTATTTTGAATGTTAATATAGTGCCTATTGTTGCATTGCACACTGCATGTTCAATTATTTCTCTACCTTATGTATTAACTTAAAATATTACAGAATCATAGAATTGTTTAGGTTAGAAAAGACCTTTAAGATCATCAAGTCCAACTGTAAACCTAGCACTGCCAAGTCCACCACTAAACTATGTCCCTAAGCACCACATCTACATGCCTTTTAAATACCTCCAGGGATGGTCACTCAACCACTTCCCTGGGCAGCCTCTTCCAATGCTTGACAACCCTTTCGGTGAAGAAATTTTTCCTAGTATCCAATCTAAACCTCCCCTGGCGCAACTTGAGGCCATTTCTTCTTGTCCTATTGCTTGTTACTTGGCAGAAGAGATGGACACCCACCTCGCTACAACCTCCTTTCAGGTAGTTGTAGAGAGCAATAAGGTCTCCCCTCAGCCTCCTCTTCTCCAGGCTGAACAACCCCAGTTCCCTCAGCCGCTCCTTGTAAGACTTGTGCTCCAGACCCTTCACCAGCTTTGTTGCTCTTCCTTGGACATGCTCCAGCACCTCAATGTCTTTCTTGCAGTGAGGGGCCCAAAACTGAACACAGTATTCAAGGTGCGGCCTCACCAGTGCTGAGTACAGGGGGATGATCACTTCCCTAGTCCTGCTGGCCTCTCTATGTCTGATACAAGCCAGGGTGCTATTTGCCTTCTTGGCCACCTGGGCACACTGCTGGCTCATATTCAGTCAGCTGTCAACCAACACCCCCAGGTCCTTTTCTGCCAGGCAGCTTTCCAGCCACTCTTCCCCAAGCCTGTGGTGTTGCATGGGGTTGTTGTGACCCAAGTGCAGGGCCTGGCACTTAGTCTTGTTGAACCTCATACAATTGGCCTTGGCCTATCAATCCAGCCTGTCCAGATCCCTCTGTAGAGCCTTCCTACCCTTAAGCAGATCAACACTCCTACCCTTAAGCAGATCAACACTCCTACCCAACTTGGTGTCATCTGCAAACTTACTGTGGGTGCACTCGATCCCCTCGTCCAGATTGTTGATAAAGATGCTAAACGGAACTGGCCCCAATACTGAGTCCTGGGGAACGCCACTTCTGACTGGCCGCCAACTGGATTTAACTCCATTCACCACAACTCTTTGGGCCTGGCCATCCAGCCACTTTTTTTACCCAGCAAAGAGTATGCCCGTCCAAGCCATAAGCAGCCAGTTTCTCCAGGAGAATGCTGTGGGAAATGGTGTCAAAGACTTTACTAAAATCCAGGTAACCAACATCCACAGCCTTTCCCTCATCCGCTAAGCGGGTCACCTTGTCATAGAAGGAGATCAGGTTAGTTAAGCAGGACCTGCCTTTCATAAACCTGTGCTGACTGGGCCTGATCACCTGGTTGTCCTGTACATGCTGCATGATGGCACTCAAGATGATCTGCTCCATAACCTTCCCCAGCACCGAGGTCAGACTGACAGGCCTGTAGTTCCCTGGATCCTCCTTCCAGCTCTTCCTGTAGATGGGTGTCACATTTGCTAACCGCCAGTCAACTGGGACCTCCCTGGTTTAGCCAGGGCTGCTGATAAAGGATTGAAAGTGGCTTGAAAGAAGCTTGAAAGGAGCTTCCGCCAGCTCCCTCAGTACCCTTGGGTGGATCCCATCCGGCCCCATAGACTTGTGTGTGTCTAAGTGGTGTAGCAGGTTGCTAACCATTTCCCTTGGTTTATAGGGGCTTCATTCTGTTCCCTCCCTTTCTTCCAGTTCAGGGGGCTGGGCACCCTTAGAACAACTGGTCTTACCATTAAAGACTGAGGCAAAGGCAGCATTAAATACTTCAGCCTTTTCCTCATCCTTTATCACTACGTTTCCCCCTGCATCCAGTAAAGATGGAGATTCTCCTTAGCCCTCCTCTTGTTGTTCATGTATTTATAGAAACTTTTTTTTATTGTCTTTTACTGCAATAGCCAGATTAAGTTCTAGCTGGGCTTTGGCCCTTCTAATTTTCTCCCTGCATAACCTCATGACATCCTTGTAGTCCTTCTGAGTTGCCTGCCCCTTCTTCCAAAGGTCATAAACTCTCCTTTTTGTCCTGAGTTCCAGCCAAAGCTCTATGTTCAGCCAGGCCGGTCTTCTCCCCTGCTGGCTTGTCTTTCAGCACTTGGTGACGGCCTGCTCCTGCACCTTTAAGATTTCCTTCTTGAAGAATGTCCAGCCTTCCTGGACTCCTTTGCCCTTCAGGCCTGCTTCCCGAGGGACTCTGTCAACCAGGCTCCTAAACAGGCCAAAGTCTGCCCTCTGGAAGTCCAAGGTAGCAGTTCTTCTGACCCCCATCCTTACTTCTCCAAGAATCAAAAACTCTATCATTCCATGATCACTATGCCCAAGATGGCCTCCAACCATCACGTCACCCACAAGTCCTTCTCTGTTCACAAACAACAGGTCCAGCGGGGTGCCTTCCCTAGTTGGCTCACTCACCAGCTGTGAGTGACAGCACTCCAGTTGTGCAAGTCATCCCACCATGTTTCTGTGATGGCAACTATGTCATAGTTTTCCCACTGCACAAGGGCTTCCAGCTCCTCCTGTTTGTTACCCATGCTGCATGCATTGGTGTAGATATTAATACTTGGACGTAGATAGC
The DNA here is from genome assembly GCA_013401315.1 of Balaeniceps rex. Classification (NCBI taxonomy): domain Eukaryota; kingdom Metazoa; phylum Chordata; class Aves; order Pelecaniformes; family Balaenicipitidae; genus Balaeniceps; species Balaeniceps rex. The sequence continues at coordinate 14,921 of VYZW01046755.1, forward strand.
TTGAGGAGGCACAGGGAATCACATACAAGTAAGGTTCCTGAATCAGTTGTCCCTGTGAAAACCAAAAGCACTCCAATGAAAGAGAGTAAACCATTGAAAGTAAGATCATGTCCATTCCTACGGATTATGTCCTACTGAAGCAATACTGAGGCCTGAAAAGATTTGTGTGGAACTGGAGTCCAGTTTTACACATAATGCACTGGAAATAAAAGTTGACTGGGAAGTAGCACAAGAAGGATAAGAAACTGCGTCACTGTGAAGACATTGTTTCAAGTAACATTGGTTTTGTTTGTTTGTTTTAGTTAAAATGAATGCGTTGCCTCAAGCAATCCTACAAAGCCCAGGGGGGCATCCCAGGTTCATAGAGCAGACTGTTTGCCCCTCATTAGACTTCGCAAGGTATGTACCTCTTTTCTTTCAGAGTATCATTTTTACTGTGAATAGCTTCAGTCAACTATGCCAAGGTGACAAATTACATTTGCTTTTTTGCAATATTTAAAACTGGAAAAATCAGAGGCAAGGAAATTCTGTCTTAGGAAATTCTCATAATTAAAATGGGAAAAAAAATGAAATAGGAAATGTGTTGTGTTTAAGGTAGATATTTCATCCTAATTTTTCAAAACCCCTTCAAGAACCGTAGGAAGTTATTTCCATTTAGCATTGATACAAATGTAGGTCATTGAAAATGTACTTATCTGGATGTAAAAACAACTTTTTTTTTTTTCATTCAGGCACAAAACAGCTTCGCATCTCTCAAAATATAATGAATAAAACTGGCTTGAAAAACATTATCCTGTACTTAATAACTGAGACAGTTAACAACAGTGCCATAATACTTTCAAGTCATCTTCTTGCACATGCCTGCATGGCTTTCTGTTCTGTTGCACTCATTTCTCCTCTTAACATTTTTGTCTCCCTCAGTGAGTACTGGTCTCTCAGTTACTACTCTGCCCCAGTATGCTCTTTTTCCTGGAATTGCCTCTATTTCAGAAAGAATTGTGGTTATTTTCTTCTTCCTCCTCTTCTTCCCCCCCTCCCCCAATCCTAGCATCCCCCTTAGCCTTTGGCTGAAAGGTCTGGGGCATCTCAGAGTTCAGCAGCTGCATGTCCATGTCTAAAAGCAGTAAGGATCTAGAAACATGGTATCCTTGGGCCCAGTCCTTCTGAGGGGCTTGTACTGATAGGTGTCCTCTCACACGCTGATAGAATAAGGACATGCTGTGATGTCTTACCATTTTTTTTTTTTTTTAANNTTTTACCTATTTTTTTTTTTTTTTAAATCTGTTATGGCTGGAGCCTTGTTCTGCAGCCATCACTTTTTTCCAGTAACTACTTTGCTGGAGAACTCACCCCAGAGGTAGGAGTCTTGTTTCTTCCCTGTACTTGGGGAGTTTCATGTTCAAGAAGATCATTCTGCAGCAGTCCTATTGTGTCTATTTGCAGAAAAGAAATGTGTGATTCTGTAATGGTCTAGACTAGGCTGTAGATGCCTAGTGATAAGAGCAAGACAAGCTCTGCCTTTTCTTTGATAGGAAATTTTGACAAAACTGGAGTCTGAGTTAACAGAATAGGCAGTGGGGATAGAAAGTTATGTGAGAATCAGTTTGGTCCTTTATGTGACTTTGTTCTGTTCTTTGATTAAAAAGCGAGGTGTATTTATCATGAAGTTTATTTCTAGAAAAAAATCAATAGCTATTTTTTTGCTGTGTAGACTGGTAACAGAAATAGTTATAGGAACGCATGGTGTAAAATGTTAACTCTGGGATAGGTGTCCATCGGATTAAAACATATTTGTCTTTAATAAGTGAATGATTTAAAATTAAATAGGAGCCAATTTGCAGGTGAAGTAGACTTTTTTATAAACTATTTATGAAATATAGTGAGTCATCATGGAGAAATAAGGCTAAAACAGTTTGGAAAAAGCAAGTGACAACTTCTGGAAGAAAAGAAACAATGACTCTTAGCCAGTGCCATCCTCACCTCATTTCTCTATTAAGAAACAATGCCCATTCCAAGTTGTAGTCTCAGTTCTTCACATTAATTACTTTTATTGTTTTCAATTCTCATTGCATATAACAAGCCATTTTAAATAATTATTATTTGAGTTGATGGAATTTTCTACTGTGTATTTTCTCCTAAGTATTATCTGCCTGTCTTTTCTGTGTTATTTAACATCATTAACATCATTGATAATAACAGCCAGGATGAGGTAAGTATCATTTTTAATAACTTAAATTCTTTATGATGGATGACCATGTTTGTAGTTGCATCAGTCCAATACAGGGTATTGCAGAACTTGTGTAAACAGTAATTGGTTTGCAAGTCATTGCTTTTGGTTTTTTCCCTTGGCTGTAGTTGTCTTTAAGTTAGAGGGTGTTAGCAATCAGAACTTTATATATTCTAGGGGGTTTTCCCCCGATTGTTTTTTTATTAAAATACCTTTGAGAAGATAATGAGAAGTCACCAGGATTTCCTTTGTTCCAGTTTGAGTTTATTTTTATTTGCAGTGTTGGTTAAATTGCAGCAAGCTGATAGTGATGCCTAGGAATTT
>VYZW01046760.1:2398-54851 GCA_013401315.1 Balaeniceps rex
TTCATTTGAGGAAGGGGCTCACGAACACCCAAAAGACCCCTTGTGACCACTCCCCACAATGACACCTGCACAGAAGATGAAGAACATTCTGGAACAAGAACCATATAAGTCCTCAAGGGGGTGAGACTAGAGGTGGGGACTAGCCTATAAAAGACACAGCTCGAAGGAGCCACATGCGCGCCCACCACTGGAGGATTGCCACACCTACCATCAACATCGCCGGACCAAAGGTGGTCATCTCTCTCCCCCACACTTTTTTTTTCCTTTCTTCTTATAAGCATTCCAATTAGAACCCACGTCGCCTACCGTTACGCTTTCCAAGTTCGGGTTGCCTACCGTTACGCTTTCCAAGTTCAGGTTGTTTTTTACCATCAATAAAGTGTTTAATTGATCATTTGGTGTCATTTAGCCTTAATTTAGCCCAACAGAATCACAGAACCACCACAATCCACCCTGGGCAGCCCAGTTTGGATCGTGACACTGTTGGATCAAATCATGTACTTTACCCAGCATTTTCCCCATTGACCATCTCACGGGTTTTTCACATCTTTTTTTTCCCATGTCTTTTTATGATATGAGCAATATTATTTCTTGGTTTTCAGTCAAAAAACTTCTGGTATCGCAGTAAAATACAGCCAATTTCAATCCACAACAGAAAGCTGTTGACATACTATCTAATGCTGCAGTTACTGAACTTTACTAAAGACAAATTTACTCTCCATGATGCATCATTGCAACAAAATTGTTTTTTGATGGAGCTCTGCTTGTGTACTTCCGACCTGTCTTGTTTAGCTGCTAGATATTGAATATCAGCCAGACTTTCTAAAAGAGTAAAAAGTCTCATTTTGCCCTGACCACCAAGAGGTGCTCCCAGTAGGGAACTAACAGTTCACCAGCAGTGAAGCAAATTTGGTCAAATCAACTCCTTACTTGCTGCTATTCACCAGTGAGAAAGGTATGGGCTGAGATCTTCCAGCTGCATCGAATACTTCTCTTTTTCATTCTTCATCTTGATATGGGAGGGATTGGGCTGTAAATCATCATTGTTATCATTTGATCTAGACCAGACTGTACACAAAGCTTCCAAAATATAGTAAGACAAGTCTTTGCTCATAAATGAGCACACTGGATACAAGGGAGGTTTATAGACAAAATGACGTAATTAAATGATGTACTTTCAGGCTGAACTGTTAGTGGTATAATTGAAAAGAAAAGAGCCACAGCTCTTGTTTGCCTCTTTGGCACCAAGCTAAAGAGAGAGCTCAGGTCTTGAACCAGGCTCAAAGAGTAAATGTGTATTTGGTCTGAAGGTCAGCTCTGGCTGAGAGATGGAGACACTGGCCTGAAAAGCTGCAAGATGCCATAGCTCTGAACTTTGCAGCCTCTCAAGGATAGCACACGTAAGCTGATACACTTGTCAAACAGAGGAACACCTATAGGGGACAATGACTGCTCTTCTTTCCCTGTTCTGACACAGAGACGATAAGTGGCTGCGAGTTTTTATAGCAAAACAAAGCACAAATATAAATGACATTTTTAGCCCAGCATTTACATCCTTCTGTTAGGACCATCGTGACAAGCTTTGAAACTTGTCTTATTTTTGTGACTGCTTGGCCTTTACGAGGTTTTGTTCTTCAGTTGTCATGACACTCAAGGGGTCTAGTCACATCCAAAGAGAGTGAGGTGCTGCAGTACAAACACACAGCAAAAAGAGGGTCTTGTCCTACAGAGCTCCCTGTTAAAACGATTTCTGAGAAAAGGAACTAATAATCACTTACCATGCTTACATTTTTTCTTCTGTGGGCTTTTATGTTATTATTCATTTTAGTAAGTTATCAGAAAAATGCATTAACCTGAAATTAACCTGAAAGCCCATGACAATTGGGTGGAAAAGCCTTCCACAATGCAACTAAGTCAATGCTGGAAGAGAAGGTAACAGTGACTGCAGCAATTTGACTGGAACCAAGAGTCATGCAAAGGGCAGGAGATATAACCAGGGAGCTGTACCTGTTTATAGCTGGAAACATCATAAACAGTCACATTATCTTGATAAACATCTCACTGTTTATTAAAGTGCCAGTTCAATTTTAGAAACCTAAGTTTCTCTCCTGTTATCACTTAGCATGCAACAAAAATAGTCCTTACCTCACTGTACATGGCCTTATAAATTTATCAGTGTTTTTATATTACATCTCCAGTACTTGTTTACACCTCTGATTTCAGAGCAGTTCCTTTATCTTAGTTGCTATGTCTAATCACATTCCTAGACTGCCAACAATGAATGCTGTTGCTAGTCACTATAAAAATAGTTGTGATCATCCAAAGAATGCTCTTTTCACTCCTAACCATTAAAAAATGAGAGACATGATTGAAATTTGGACAATATTAATTTTTATGATATTTCCAGCAGCTTTGAGCAGGTTGAGTTAGCATAAGAACAGCTCCCTCTCTTTAAGTACTTCACAAGTACCTCTACTGCTAAAACCAGTGTTTTCCCACCCAGTCTGAATGATTCTGTTCAGGTTTAGAGAAAAGGGGAGATTTTTCAGACTCCACAATTCAGGAATCTCTGTACTTAAGGACAAAGGGAGTAAATGTTGTTCATTATGTCTCATAACCGGGACATTTGTTTAAGAGTCTAAATATGAAAGTAAAATTTGAATAGACTAAAGTGGTCAGTGTATACATCAGATTCTTAGAGGCTTGATTCTCAGTAACCTCTCAAAGGACTTAGGGAACATATGCCTGAAAGACATTTAGAGGCCTGGGCCTCTAAATCCAGTCCTTTGTTATCCCACATGCCTTCTCGTATGCGTTTCATAATGACATATGTGGTCTTAAAATAAGTTAGGAGCTTGTCCCTTTGACTCATATTTGAAGGCTTTTGTAGAACTGGTGGTGAGAAGCCCTCTCATGCATACCCTATGACACTCACTAATTTCCAACAATTTGTTGTGTTTGGTGGCATTGTACAGTCAGCAGCAGAACTGGAAAAAGGGTCTTCGGATCATTTTGATTTTTGAAAATGCTGAGGTGTTTTAGTCTATTGCTGATTTGGATTAAGTCAGTGGAAAACTCCTCTTACTCCAGCTGAAGCAAGCTGGGGAATTCTTTTTGAAAATCCCAGCTTTGAACTTTAAAAATCTGGCTGTAAATGCATAGCAGGCTGACTATCTTGAAGTGGTCAAATCATGTAGCAAACTATTAAGAAAACTTAATAACCTTCATTCCTTTAGGTACATATATTAAAGATCTTTTCTGGTTGTATAAGCTCAGCTTCACTCTGTGATAGCTCTTTGCCTATTAGCTGTGGAGCAAGAGTTGTTCTGCTCTACCTTGCATGCTTATTCCTCAGTAAGGTCATTGTGCTGAAAAGGCAAAACTAGAAAGTGCTATATCCACTTTTTAAAAAGAAGGCATTAGGAAGTAAGCAGTTTAAGAAAGTCAGATAGAAAAAAAGACTAGAACAGAAGGGTCTTGATTCCTTTGTATAGGAGAATGCATCCCCATTGCTTTCAGGTCAGCCAAGGCCTTACTGCAAGTATCGTACATTTACAGAACTGCACAGCCTTCCATTTTTAATTAACTCACAGCTTGTGTTCCTCAGAGGCTAGTGACTGCAAGGGAGCTTGGAACCCCGTTGTGCTCAGACACTATCCACACACAGCACTGCAAAACTCACATCTGAAGGCTGACAGCAAGTGGAAGAAAAGCAAGATTATAATCCCCCTTTCATAAACAGGAACCAGGGTTTGGGAAAGAGCAAGCATTTTGCTCAAAGTGGTGCAAAGTTGTTGCAAAACTAGGAAATGAACATGGATTTTTGAAGCTGTAGGCTACCATCTGAGAGCTGGTTGCACCCCCTCTTGTCAAGGGGAATCTAACCTTTGAAAAGCAAATCCCAGTCGTTTAGTTAGGTCCCTTGTTACAGAGTAATATGAAATAGTTGTGGTACTTGATACAACAGTACAAACTGTACCCACCTTGAAATGTCAGATATCACAAATCAGATCTTGGCATTATCAGAAATGTGGAGGTTTTAGTATTCTTCTTCAGAGACACATACACCCTGTAGTCAATGCCGCAGGCCACAGAGCTCCCGTATGGGTAACAGATCAGCATTGCACTAGGTACTGCAAGCACTGGGATTTTAAGACCCATATTTATTCTTAAACAAATCAAGAGTTTGATTAAAATAACAAAACAAACCAACAACAAAAAACCCACAGCAAACACAGAAAGTGTGTAAATAGCAGTCTGTTTTGAATTCCATGTTGCGAGCACTGTATGGCTACCACCACCTGAGATAGCTATTTCACAGCTAACTCAGGCATGTATATCTCCACAGATATACCTGTAGACTGCTCTGCATGCCAAAGCTATGCTAGTAAGGGTATCTTATTCTTTCCTATTTATGCTGTTCCAGTTTGTATAAATAGCCAAACCCTCAGTACAACAGGCAAAGAAGTTCCCTTCATATAGTGGTTAAAGAAATCATCTATGATGTGAGAAACAGGTTCACCTCCTCAGGCCAATAGCTTCCTATTCCTTTCTTTTCAAATCTAAAAAGAGCATCTGAAAGATCTGTCACCAGGAGCTGATTGCTGGCACCAGGACATCCCCTGTTATGTGTATGAAGTTAACATATGGTAAGGTTTACAGCTTGATCACAAATTTCCTACACTTGATGTATAAGCTTGAGCTCAATTACTAGATATTAAATTCACAAGGGAACACTTAAATCCACAAGAGAGCAATCCAAATGAGATCATTCAATAGACCACATCTAGATTCCACATCTAGTTTTGGCCCCACTGGTGCAAGAAACACATCAATAAACTGGAGCAAGTTCAGCAGAGGGCCATGAAGATGATGAGGGCTGGAGCACTTGACCTGCAAGGAGAGGCTATGGGAGCTGGGCTTGTTCAGCCTAAAGCAGAGACAGCTTCAGATGGACCTAACAGCAGCACTCCAGCATCTACAAGCTGTATACTTGACATCTCTCTCATCAAGATCAAGAGTGATAATTTTTCAACGAAATTAGGGGAAAGTACAGTACTTGAGATGCCCAATTATTTTATTGTATTCTTTCTAGTCTCTGCCTAAAAGTGTCCAGCAGGCAGAAATTTACTTCTGGATTATAAATACTATAGACGCAGAACTAAAAGACTGAGACTTAACTCTGCCTGCTGTTCAGAAGGAAAGATGGCTCCAGACAGCCTCATAGTACAGGAATTGCAATTCGAGCCACAAATCTGTATGCTCTGTTGGCCGCACGTAAAACTGGTGTATGGTTTTTGGCTGAATACACAGTTACTTGGTCTGAACTTATATGAAACCAGGAAAATTATGCAAGACATGCCCCAGAACATGTGAGTCTTTGTGCTGGTTTCAGCTGGGATAGAGTTAATTTTCTTCCTAGGAGCTGGTATAGTGCTGTATTTTGGATTTAGCATGAGAATAATGCTGATAACACACTGATGTTTTAGTTGTTGCTAAGTAGTGTTGACACTAATCATGGACTTTTTCAGCTTCCCGTGCTCTGCCAAGTGCACAAGAAGCTGGGAGGGGGCACAGCCAGGACAGCTGACCCAAACTGACCAAAGGGCTATTCCATACCATATGACATCATGCTCAGTATATAAACTGGGAGGAGTTGGCCAGGGGGCAGCAATCGCTGCTTGGGGACTGGCTGGGCATTGGCTGGTGGGTGGTGAGCAATTGCATTGTGCATCACTTGTTTCGTCTATTCTTTTATCATTATTATTATTATGATTACTTTCTCTTCCCCTGCTGTCCTATTAAACTGCCTTTATCTCAACCCACGGGTTTTACTTTTTTTTTTTTTCCGATTCTCTCCTCCATCCTACTGCGGGGAGGAGGGTGCGCAAGCAGCTGTGTGGTGCTTAGTTGCCGACTGGGGTTAAACCACAACAGTCTTCTTGACCTGACAGATGTTGAGATTGCTTTGATATAAATGAAGACCCCATTCAAGACAAAATCGAATCAAGGAGTAAGAACGGGCACACCTTTCCTTTCCCCACTGCCTCTAGAAAATTTCTCAGCTATATTGGCATCTCCACTTGCCACCAAACATATCACAGAATCACAGCATGGCAGAGGTGGGAAAGGACCTCTCAAGTTGCTCAGGGCACCAAGTCAGGTTTTGAATATCTCCAAGATGGAGACTACAGTAAATTTCAGTGCTTGCCACCACCTAGTCAGTCTGTAGGCCTCAGGTGGGCTCACAGTGCTGGGATTCCCAAGGCAGCAGTTTGCATCAGTGCTCCACTCTTTTATTCTGTGGTGGAACCAAAATCCCCCAGTCCCCGACGGACCATGGATGCGACTCTGTCAGTCCAAATCAGCCAGCTGCAGCTTGCAAAGCCAGGGTCTACTCATTGCAAATAAGATCATGAAGTTTTACAAGGAAAGAAAGCTAAAAAAAAACCAAACAAATTTTGCATTCTGCTCCTGTCTCCCTGTGGGCAAGTGTTAATTCAATATCTTAATTAGCTGTAATATGTCACTTGCTCTTGCTTCTGTTCAAAACAATTGCTTAATTTCCTTATCATGGGCAATGAGGGAGGAGGGCTGGCAGAGCCTTTGTATAAGGATGGGTAACTTACACTGTGAGTAAAGATAGTTCTTGATTACTTTGACCTTTCATCATTACAACTTTGCTTAATATTGTAATTAGAATATGTGCTTCATTTAACCAAGAATGTGATAAAAAATAATTCCTTCAGGGGTATTTTATACACCAGAGATGATTGAGAATTCAGTGAATGAGTGTCATTTTCTTTCCTGTATCCTCTTTTTTCAATGTATTTTAATTTCAACTCATAAGAACTATAAAGTTAGGCCAAACCTCAAATTATTGCATCCTTTTGCTTGGCAGGTTGAAAGATATTACTGGGGTCATTTATCCCTGGGATCATCATTTGGGACAGATAAGCCACTAACACTTAAAAAAGGTGTGACAGAGAGGATAAATCAGGGCATGAAAAAAGTGCTCCACTGGTTGAGTAAGGGAGGCAAAGCTGGCACAATAACTGAAGGAGCCTGAGGTATGCCAAGATAAACTTAGGAGTATCTTGGCCACTTGTATAAAAATTAAAAAATCACCTTCTGAAATAATCTTTTAACCAGTGTTGGGATTTGCTTTTCAGTACATTCATCAGGGTAAAGATTTGGCTGAATGTTCAGAAATTCTCTTGATTCCCCATCCAATATATTACATTACCTGATGCATGCAAAAAGCTAAAGTAAGGAACCCACTGTTAGCTGCTTGTCCCAAGCCTTCTTTCCTAAACATATGCTTCCACAAAATTGTCTAGGGATGTGGGAATGCAAATTGGAGACTTTCCTCTGTTCCTTTCTTATATCTTTTTCTTTTGCTAAACAACATCATTTTTTGGCTTTGCAGGCAGCAAGTTCCACAAAGAAATGACCTTATCTTTTTTTGAGGCAGATGAGCAGGAGCGGTAATCACCCTATGGAAATCATGTGAGTTGAGCATAAGATCAAGCATTCTTATTCTTCGTCCAAACAGAACTATACAATTTTTTTGAGTTTACTTTAAAGTACTGTGTAAGCATGGCCCCATAAAGGAAAACCCTGTTAAAGCAAGAGATTAACAAATGGTACTTTTATCTAAAATGACACAAACAGAAATAATTTATGTACCTCTATAGAGATATACGAAATGGTAAATTACAGTGCTTGGGCCACCCCGCTCTTTTTATTTAGCATGTGGCTAGTTTAAGTGCCTCAATTCTAAAACAGTGTTATAAAGCAGAGGCACCACACTTAGGACCTTGTGAAGTTTATCAGCAAAGCATAAAGCATTACCTAATCCCCAAGGAGAGCATGTATGTCTTCTCTAATTATATTGGTCTAAGCACATACAAGTCAAGTGTGTGCTTTGCTTTGCAAGAGGCATTTTTCTTGGCAGCAGACAAGAGTGCCCCGGCCTTTTTTCTGGAACCTCCACTCCTTTGCACTAAGGCCTTCCGACTAATTTTGTGCTGCAAAACTCTGCTTGCTATTTCTAGTAAATCATTGCATTTTCATTTTCCTTTTCCAAAGCAGAGCAGTGTGAGTAAACCAGTACTTCTCACTAATAGAAGCACTATGTATCTAACACCAAATATTAATCAAATATTAAACCCTGTGGAAAGAAGGTCCCTAAAGCAAAATGATTCTTAAAAATTAGTCTGTTTATCTTTTAATGGCAATAGATTAATTTTTAATGGAAGAAAATGTCAAATAATCTTTTCTTCAGACAACTTCGCTATACTGCAAAGTTACTGGCCATGGTAAGAGATTGCATGGAGTACAATGTAAACTACTATTTTAAATCAGTCTCTTGCCAAGATAGGAAAGGAGTGACTGGTTATTTGTATTGGCCTCACTGAAAGGCTCGCAGGACTCTCACCTGGACCCAGTTTGTAAAGTGGGAAAAAGCATGTTATACCATGGTCTGAGTTAGCTGTACACATTTTCCAAAATAAAGTTAGACAGTCAAGCTAGTGCTGGCTTCAGAAATCCTGTGGAGTTGAATAGATATAAGACTGTCTGTGGTCTAAGAGAGGAACTTTTCCCTGCAGACCCTTGAACTGAGAGTGATGTCCCATAAGTAGCACAGGTTTTCTTGAAGACCAAAGCATTTACTAAGAAATTAGATGCCTGCAATGAAGGCAGACTCCAGACCCTACAGTGATGACAGCTGCATGGTCTCAGGGTGCTCATAGGCTGCCTTGTAGGGTGAGCAATACTTGAAGACCATAAGAGGAGCATGTTGACTGACACAGTGGTCCCAGTCCTCTTCTGGCACACAACAGCCGCAGAGAGGCCAAGGGATGGCTCTGAAGTAGGTGGGTCAGTAAGAGTCACGCTCTTATAGAAATAGATATTGCCTATTGCGAGGCAGATGGGAAGTTTCTTCCTCTGAATGGAGCATTAGCGTGATCCAAGGAGCATTAGTGGGACCCAAGCCAATTTACATTTATTTGAAATGAAAGTGATTAATAGTTTACTTTGGAATTACCTACAGGACTATCTATAGGTGCGTAACAGTACTGTGCAGTATGATTGCATAAGGAAAGGCCTCTAGGGTTTTGATCATACCTCAGTTTTCCTCAGTAGCTAAATCCAAAATCCCCTCTGGTTTTCTTGGTTCCTTTATTTAGTTAGTTCATTTATTTGTTCAAATTTATAGACAAATAATAAAGCTGCCTTGCTGGTGCTCTAGGCACATTGACTGTGCATTAAAAATAGAACACATGAATGCAGCAAACAGACAGAGCAACCTCCCAAAACACAGACTGGTATCCCAAATCCTAATAACTATTCTCTTCCCAAAAGCCAGAAAAAGATATAAGTTTTTTATATGTCCTCTTTCAAATCAGAAGTTGAAGTGATTTGGTAAGTTTTCAGACCTAACTCAGAAAATGCAAGCGTACAAAGCCCAGAAGGAATCTGTAGAACATCATCTATGGAAAAAGAGCACAAAAGGTAAACTTTGAAGTGGGAAAGTATGAGGCCTTCACATTTTAGGTACATTCATATTGTCATATTATTTGAGACTTTCTAACCAACATAGTTTCCAACAGAAAATTATTTACTAAATTTTTTTTTAGGAAAACACCTTTTTGTTCATTTTGAAATTTGTCACTGGGAAACATTGAAATGGCTTTTTACATTTTTTGTTTAAAATGTTCTTTTCAAAATTGATAGCTTTATTTTTATTTCTTTTCAAAATATTCTTCTCTCTCATCTCCTCTTCCCCTCTTCTTTTCTTGCCAGTAAATCAAGGAATTTCAGGAAAACAGGGCTTAAGAAGCCACCTGGGTTTTACTCCTCTTCCAAAGGAAGAAATACGTAAACTAAACCCCACCTGATAAATGACTATGTAACCTGTTTTTGAAGGCCTCCGCATTCATGTTGCCCCCAGGATAAGCAGCATGTGCTCTCAGTTTCACGCTATGAAAGCACCAGCATGGTGAGCTATAACACAGCCCTTGCATTATTTCAGACACATTGAATTGCAACGGAAGATGTCATATAAGATCATGATTATGCCTCGGGCTGCAGGGGATCAGAGTAGACTCAGGGCCAAGTGTTGTGAAGTGCAGACAGTGTCCACCTGCTCTAAACAAGGTTCCTCCTCAACAGTAAGGAAGCAAACCAACGTGTATGCTTGTCCTCAGACCCAGAGATCAGTCCTTGTCTCCTGTTTAGCAGAACAGGTATAAACTCTATGTTCCTGTGTTCCTTTCCCAGCTAGTGAAGATTCCCCACTATCATAAGATTTGTGTTTTACTTGATTGTGCTTGTTTCTCACAAAGTCTCGTCCACATTCTTCATTTGGTAGCCCACTTTTATGTCATATGTATTTTTTTCCTTTTCATCCCTACCCAGAGATTTTCAACACTACTCACCTCCTACTACATTCAAGACCTCAGATCTAGCCTATGTCTTTGAAATGCAAGGAACATTTCCTTCCTTTTCTCCATGCACAGACTATACCCTTTTATATTAATATGCCAATTCTGTGAACTTTCTCATGAGGTGTATTCTATAAATTAAATCACATTCTGATCATCTGCATGAATAATTTCAGGCTCTCAGATGTATTTCCCATGGGTTTTATCTTATACACAAAAATCTAAAATGTTTGGCAGCCTACGCTACAATCCCCTTTGTTACTCCTACAACCCTATAGTGAGTACATATCTTTTCTAGTTTCTTGGCCTTTGTCCATGTCAGCAAGTCAGCATTGTTTATACTCATTTGTACTCCACTGTCACATACTTGGCCTTGAATTAAAACTCTTCTCAATAGATTTGCAAAGCAATCTTCAAAGTTTCTCTTCCTTTTTTATGTGTTTTGGACTCTCATCAGTCAATGAATGACTCATGAAATATTCTTGGATGAAGCAGTGAAAGCCCTCCTGATTGCACCATCTGCTCAGCCATACGTTTGTCTACTGGATGCATCTTTGTCCCTTCACTGGAGGGACAGATAAGAGTCCCCAGTCCTTCATTTTTAGTTCCAGTATCTTGCAGTCACTTTGGATCAGTGTAGGATCATTAGCAGGGCTCACATGACCGAACAGAACCATGCCTTGGCCGGCAGTCTAGATGTGCCTCAGCAACCTTCAGTAATATTTCACCTCCCGGGTACTCTCTGGCACATCTCAAGGAGTCTCTCGGCCTCTGGGCAGAGACTGTCCCCTACCATCGTCACACAGGATTTTGTAGTCATCACAGCTTTTTGTTTTTCCCTGGAAACATTGACAACTCTGAATCTCCTGCCCTTTGTGGCGTGTGGTTTCTGCTCCACCACAAGTGGAGATGGATACACATTTCAGAGCCGTACTTGTGCACGCTCTCAGTGGGTATCTGGACCAGGTTCCCTTTCCCTGCAGTGGTTAATTCTTCCTCTGCTGCCAGCCCTGCTACAGACCCTGCAGCTGCACACTTCTCTGTCCTTGAAGACCTAGAATTCATGCTGTGCAACATGTGGCTCAAACTGCACCTGCAGGGGATGTCAAATTCACTGTTGTTACAGTCCATTCAGATCCTTGCTCATTCCCCTTGAATTCCCATCTTTAAACTCCAGGATCCCCTCTGGCTTAGTTTCCTGTTCCCTGGGCTGCTGACATTCGGTCCTTCTTGCCTTGCAGAGTCCCAGTCCCTTGCTTAGTGGCGTAAGTAAATCAAAGATCCTTGATCCCAAATTCCCAGGCTGTAAATGTGCTCATTTAGGTCTCTGCCCCTTCAACAGTGTGGGTTACCCAGCTGAGCTCACTTTCAACCTGCCCTGGAAGCTGTCCTTGAGTGTGCGGTGGAACAGATGACATATAAACAGATATTTTCTCCTCTTCCTTATTTTATGACCATGTTATTCTTGAAATTTCTCATTTTTGAAGAAAAAAAAAGATTCTGGCAAAAAAATAAAATTAAGCAGGTTTTTGACATTTTCTAAATTTGCAAAAATCTGTAAAGTTTTGAAATCTGAAAGTGGAACTGAAGACAAAGAAAGAAAATAAAACTTGATATTTGTGATTTTTCTCCCTTCTCTCAATCCTTTTTTTTTTTTTCTGCTTTTCTTTTCCAGAATTGGCCACTTAAATGAACAATCTGCATTTTAAGAATATAATAGAGCTAGACCACCACACTTCAGTATACACAAAATGGACATTAAAAAGCAATATGATCACTTCATGCTACATCATCTTTTTTTCAGTTCTCATCAATACTAATACCTTCCTGACTTCTCAGTAACCAACATCAGCCACTGCAGTTCAGAGCAGTGATGTTATGCGCTCCCAAGAAATTCCCCCAAACAAGGAGGCACTTGCAAAATGCGCTGTCTTGCAAATGCTTGCAAAATACGCCTCTCTGAGGGCTTCAAGACATAGCTCCATGTAAAGCACATTACAGTGACTAATCGAGGCAGAAACAGCATGGATTGCGGCGACTGTGGTCAGACACCTCCTTGGCAAGATGGAAATGAGAAAGTACCGTGCCTTCGTGTGAACACTGGGGGTCCCTAGGGCAGCCAGATGACTTTCAGCCGTCTGCTCCCTGCAGGAAGGATACTTGTTACTGTCTGCCAGCGGGAGCATCTGCCCGAAAGCAGGCATCTGGCAGTGCGAGCCCCACATGGCACTGCTCACGCTCATCGGCTCCTGGGACATCTTCTCTGGGACATCTACACTGACTCATGGCCACTGTGGAAGCAGTGCACCCTCGGTTCTCCTCTTTCACCCCAGTTCACCTTGTTCCCCAGCATCATGGAAGAAAATGAAGACAAGCTTCATTGGCAAGGCATAATGTTTTTTAAATTATATTTACAAGGTTTGGAAACAACCACCTGTAAGAAGAAATCGTAAAGCATGAAGCTAATGTATATATGTATAAAGCAAATGTGATTTTTTCCCAAATCCTTCTGTGTCCTACCTTTCCTTCACTCATGCCACACATCAGCTCAGGTCAAGTAGTCCCATTGTTGAAGCAAATCTCGTAGTAACAATTGGATTAGATAATACTGATTATTCCTCTTAAATTTGTTTCTCGCCATTACAGCAAAATTTTTACAAAAAGGATTATACACAAGAGCTAGAGATAAGGATCTGGCAGAATCTGTGGTATCCCAAACCTTTTGGTTTGTATACCACAATTCTCCAATTTGGAGAAAACTTACTTTAAGCATGGCTTTTACATGGGTTTCTATTGCATTTTCATTTTCTAAGTGTTTCTTAGTCTGATGGTTAGACCTCAATTCTTATTGGCTAGATTAATAATTTTTATTCGTATTAGCATTTTATTACTGTTTTTCCGCAGCTTTATTATTAGTACACTTAATTTTGCATTTTATTACTAACCAAAACCAAGTCTAGTAAAGAATTAAAACATGCTAACAAAGATGATCATGTTTATATTGTAAACAACAAATAAGAGCTCTATAAACTTTCTAAGCAGTAAAATAACTACTGTATGTCAGCATACCTGCCATGCAACTCCCTCATACAAAGCAATTTTCTTAGCCCTAATTTTTCCCAGTTTGTGTTTCCAAAAAGCTAAACTCCTCAGTAAACACCCATTTGTCGTAAGTGCCCAGCTGAAGTTCTCAATTAATTCCAACCTTTTTTCCCCTGAAAGTACTAAACTTGGCTTCCTGCTTTTATCTGTAATGACTCTAATATAGAATATAGAATCATAGAATCATTTGGTTGGAAAAGACCTTTAAGATCATCAAGTCCAACTGTACCTGTCCACTACTAAACCATGTCTCTAAGAACCTCGTCTACCCGTCTTCTAAATACCTTCAGAGATGGGGACTCAACCACTTCCCTGGGCAGCCTGTTCCAGTGCCTGATAACCCTTTCAGTGAAGAAGTTTTTCCTAATATCCAATCTAAACCTCCCCTGGCACAACTTGAGGCCTTTTCCTCTCGTCCTATCGCTTGTTACTTGGGAGAAGAGACCGACACCCACCTCGCTACAACCTCCTTCCAGGTGGTTGTAGAGAGCGATAAGGTCTCCCCTCAGCCTCCTCTTCTCCAGGCTAGACAACCCCAGCTCCCTCAGCCACTCCTTATAAGACTTGTGCAATATCATACCTTAAGTCATAATTAGCATATTAGTACAAGTTGTAAGACTTGTGCTAATATCATATCTTAAAATCCAGTCTTTACATGTTTTAAGAGAGATCTCATATCACATCTGTTGATATAGAACTTGAAATGATCTCAGACCAGGAACTAGGCACTGCTGACAGCTCTAGGGGGTTGAGGGTCACCACAGGGCAGTGGTTCACTGCTATCATAGGATTACCAGGCAAGAGCTGGAAATCACACAGCTCCTGGGTTGTAAAGCCTCATTAATCAGATGTAAGCACTTCTCTTGTATCTCCTCAATTTTATGAGTCTCTTCTCTCTTAACGAGAGAGAACAATGGCCAGATAACCCATCGTCTCTGAGAGACAATAACATTGAAGTGGTCCAGAGAAACCTCAATAAAGAAAAGCTGTGCTTTTTCAATTTCATGCATTTTATATTTCTGTTGCTTCCTGCATGTGGTTTTAATGGACTAGAATCTGTTAATTGTTACTTTGCCAACATTTCCTCTAAATTATTACAGGATCCTAGGTCTACTAAACAAGAGGAGAGACACAAGTTAATATACTTTTTATTTCTGAAATCAAAGCTATTGCCTCCCATGCCAGTACCAAAGAGTGACAAAACAAAACAAGCTTCAGCTTGCATCCATGATTACAGCCTTGCATATCTTCCTAAGCTACAAAGTGGTGACATTGATCCACTTCACCCTAGGAAAATTGCAAAGGAAACCCCTTTTGAAATGCCTTTTATAACTTATTTTATACACACTATGTTATATTTGTTGAACAATATATTTAAAAATTCTGGAATACTAAATTCTCGTAGAACAACCAAATAATTAACTTATACTTCATTGGCCAAATCTTTACCACTATAGTGTGCTTAGACCATGACTATATTACTATATTACCTTTGCTTTTCTCTTTGTTGCTAGCCAAAAGCAATTCCAATTAACAATTCCAGCTTAATTTTCCTGTGCAGTTAACATGCTCTGCCGCAGGAAGCTGCTACACTTCTGTGGGTACCATGCCAACTTCAGTGAATCATGCCAAGAATTCAGTTATATCAAGAATCTAGAGTCTTAATGAAAGGGATTTTCCAAGGTCTGCTTCTTTTCTGTCTACACTTCTGTCAGTCTAAAAAAATCTTTTCAAGGTTAATGCATCAAGCAACACATCTCAAGAGCACCAGACTGCCTGCAGAACAAAACTAAATTATCTGTTTTCCATTATTTGGAAGCTTTAATCTCTATCCAATTAATCAGAAGTACAGGAATAATTTAAAGGTACATTCTTCCTGCTGCTAGGAAGCTCCTTATTTGTAATGTAATAGTCTTCATTCCCAACAGCATATGGTAGAAGCCAACATGCAGCCTCGCCAGCAGGTGAGTCTTGGCTACACTGAGTTCTTGCCCAAGAAGAGGAAATTTAATTACTGAGAATGGACTGACAAATTAACAGTGGTCACTCAGGACTTCACTGCAGTTACAGGAGGTGGTTTCTCCAGGATCTTCCCATTAGCAAGGGAACAACCAGCAGCCCATAACCTGTGATGCAAAACTTGTAGTTTTGTTCTTTCATGCAGCAGAGAACTAATACACTCACCTGCCAAATCCTTGCGGCATTTTGTTGGTACCCACAGTTATCCATGAAAACCTTGGTTTTCATGGCTTCATATATAACAGTCTACCTATCTCTTTCTGTCTGCAAAATGTTTTTCTTTAAGCACCCGGCAAGCAAATAATTCCTTTCAATGGTCCTTCAAACTCATTATTCGTGTTGCATCTTCTGGTCCCCCTTTAGCGCTGGGTGTTTTCCACTTACCACTGGGGTGCAATCCTTTTTTTGCTGCCAAAACTCTGAGGTACCACATTGTTAGTGACATTTCCAGTGTCGCTTCCAGTAATGACTGTTTCAGTAATTCCAGTATTAGTGACACCTTTTTTTTGCAGTAATTCCTGAAAAAGGTGGAATTTGTCACAGAATGCTAGAAATATTTAGGTTGGAAGGGACCTCTGGAGGTCATCTGAACTTATACCCAGCTCAGAGAAGGACTAGACTAAAAGTTGAAATAGTCAGGGCCTTGTCAAGTTGAGTTTTGACAACTTTTTTGAGCTTCTCTGAGCACCCATCCCAGTGCTGCACAACCTTCATTGTGAGGGATTTTTTTTCCCTATGCTGAATCAAGGTTTCCCTTGTTGCAACTTCTGAGCATTGCCTCCTGCCCTTTCACTGTGGACCTCTGAGGAAATGCTGGCTGCATCTACTCCACAGCTCTCCTTAAGAGTGAAGAACTGCAACTAAATCACCCCTTAGCTTCCTTTTCTTCAGGCTAAACATATCCAGTTCTCTTAAGTCGTACACATTTCCACGGTAGTAGTCCTCCACTGTGCTCTCTCCAGTTTGTTGATCTCTGTCTTGCACCAGGAACTCCAAAACTGAACAGTCCAGTCCAGATTCAGCTGTCTTCTTCCCTAGCACAATTGTAAAACCTCAGAAGTTCAGTATCTGGAATCGCAACTTGTTCTGGTTTTGCATTTATAGATAACCCAACACCATGGCGCTCTGCACCTGTGTGGGTTTTGTCTAAAGCATGGAGGCATAGTGGGATAAAAAGATTATGGGCTTCAAGCCTGGAAGTGCTTAACATCATGCATGAAAGGCATACAAACAAGTGCCTTCAGGAATGGTGCCACAGACAAGCAAAACAGATAGGATTGAGACTATTAGAAGAAGCTTTGATAAGAGGAGAAAATAGAAAGCCATTAGGATATCCAGATTGTGGAAGATTTTGTAAAACGTGAAAGCTATGTCCACATGCTGGCGCCTGTCAGGAGTACAGAGGCCATAAGTTAAAACCTATAAATTAATCAAGCATGTCTTTTCTGTAGACATAAGATGGCTGATAAGTGACCCTGGCCTTCCTGCTGAACACCGGGGTCACCGCTGTGTACATTTACCTTCTACTGGAAGATTCATGAGCCATGTCTCATCCAGACAGAGGAGAATTGGCACTCCACCTGCAGGTGTGGGGGGACCAGGTGAGTGGTCCATGCTGCAGCTGAGCCCTGCAGCCAAACTGGAGAATTCAAAAGTGAATCAGAGCATCATGGTCAGCTCAGGGGTGGCAGAAGGTACCTAATGATGGCAGCTTCAGCCTGGGAACCTCCTCACCCAGCTGAGGATCTGGGGAGGAGCTGGACTCCAGCAAAGCATCTCCTTTTGCAGGCAGTCAACAGGAGCATATTTATAGCTGTTACCTAAAACCTGCCTTCACAGAAGAGGTGTGCATGTAGGAATTATGTCCTTTTCTTTTGTTCTCATCCAGCTATTTGACCACGGTAAGATGTCACAGAAAAAAAAAATTAAAACATGCTTCTTTGGTACTATAATTTTTTTTTTTTTAATAATATGGTTCAACATCTCTCACCCTTAAAATCAACCCTTTTTGCTCCGTAATAAAAGTATCCCACTATGAAAAAATGTAAATACAACAATTGACAATGAAATAGGATGTTAGTCTAAACTGTCTGACTATGACTGACAGAATGTACTTTGGAAAGGTTCATTTTCTTCTACAGCATGAGTTGAAAAATGGTTGTCATCACTCTCCTGCAAACCAACCACTGTAATTTCTATTTCATAAGGATGTAATTATTGTGAGATGTTAAGTCCGCTCTAAAAGATCCTTAAACTCACTGAAGGGCCATTAAAATTTATCAACCTCACATCACAGAGGTCTTGACGATTTTTCTGCCTTTTGGTTTCAGCTAATATGGCCTCACTGACCTCAAGTTTCATTTAAATGTCAGATTAAGATTAGGTCCGCAGCATGGTTAAATTCTGACCACCCACTTTAATGTCAATATATATGGCTAGACTGATACAACCCACATTCATAGGCATATTTTATCTTTTTAAGTAACCAGAAAAGTAGCTAATTTTGTTTAGGAAGACAAAAAGGGACAGTGACAGGAACCATTTCAGGACAGAAATCCCAGGTGTCAGTCGCCTAGCTCAGAAAAGAGAGAAGCTGCAGAGACCAGTGTCTTTGACAGAGTATTCTTCTGTGTTAAGGGTTAAGAAAATGTCATTTGACTCTTTGTACTCAGTATGCTTCTACCAGCTTAGCTTGCAAGTCTTCAGAGGTTAATCAAGCTACTGCCATGAAAATCTCCCAACAGCCATCCCACAAACCAAAAGAGTGTGTCATGTTATGACATTCATTTTTATAAGTGAATAAAAACATACATCTCTGGAAGAGAAGGATAGATATTGCCTTTGTAGCAAAGGGTAGCTTAGCTGCTCAGACAGCACACGAGAAGTATCCTTTGCCCTGGTAGGCAGACCTTATGATCAAAGTGCCTTTCTAATTGTATGTGCGGACATGTTTGGTTTCCTTGGCTCATTTCAAAATCCAGCTCTTTGTTTCGACTCTAGGTTTCAGATACTAGCAGTCAACAGCATGAACTGTCTCACCAACCCTCATGTAAAAAATCAAAGATGACATCTCCCAAACACAAAGTTTTATAAATCATGAGATTTAGAAGATAACACTTGGAAGCCCTAGCTGTTTCTGCTAGGAGCCTTCTGTCTTTTAATCTTTAAGATTTACACACTGAAGTTTATGACTGAAACAAAAAGGCTCTCTTCTGCCAGTTAGGATGGGTCTGAGTGCATTCACAGAAAACCAGAGATTTTCTCTTTGGATTTTCCCAAAAAAGCATTCAATAGCCCCCAAAATATCATATGAAGAGGGAAAAAAAAAAGGGCATTATAATGATTCCCATGGACCTTCAAAGTACTTTGTGTAACAGATTATTAAGGAATGCCTATGCTTCAGCTGCCAAAATGTAGGGTCTCTGGATCAGATTCAACTTAAGGAGCTGGCGAACTAGAAGTCTGCCACCAGAAATTATATTCAGCATCATCCTATCTTCATCAATCTATCTTAATATCAATCTATCTTAATATCATCATCAATGACATAGAGAGTGGGATCGAGTGCATCCTCAGCAGGTTTGCAGATGACATCAAGCTGAGTGGTGCGGTTGACACACCTGAGAGACATCAATGTGAGGTTCAACAAGGCCAGGTGCACCTGGGTTGGGGCAACCCCCAATATCAATACAGGCTGGGGGATGAGGGGATTGAGAGCAGCCCTGCAGACAAGGACTTGGGGGTACTGGTGGATGAAAAGCTGGACATGAGCCAGCAGTGTGCACTTGCAGCCCAGAAGGCCAACTGTATCCTGGGCTCCATCAAAAGAAGCGTGGCCAGCAGGTCGAGGGAGGTGATTCTGCCCCTCTACTCGGCTTTGGTGAGACCCCACCTGGAGTACTGCGTCCAGCTCTGGAGCCCTCAGCACAAGAAGGACATGGACCTGTTGGAGCGGGTCCAGAAGAGGGCCACAAAAATGATCCGAGGGCTGGAGCACCTCTCCTACGAGGACAGGCTGAGAGAGGTGGGGCTGTTCAGCCTGGAGAAGAGAAGGCTGTGGGGAGACCTTTTTGCAACATTTCAGTACTTCAAGGGGGCCTATAGGAAAGATGGGGACAATCTTTTTAGCAAAGCCTGTTGTGACAGGACAAGGGGTAATGGTTTTAATCTGAAGGAGGGTAGATTTAGGCTAGATATAAGGAAGAAATTTTTTCCACTGAGGGTGGTGAAGCACTGGAACAGGTTGCCCAGAGAGGCAGTGGAGGCCCCATCCCTAGAAACATTCAAGGTCAGGTTGGACGGGGCTCTGAGCAACCTGATCTAGTTGAAGATGTCCCTGCTAATTGCAGGGGGGTTGGACAAGGTGGCCTTTAAAGGTCCCTTCCAACCCAAACTATTCTATGATTCTATGATTCTATGATTCTTTTTCCCAAGGACGTGTAGCCTAGATTCTTCAAAACAAAAATGTCATTTCATGAGGATTTCTCTTATCATGCTTGACTGGATCCATAAGCGATCACCTTGCAAATGATATGTCTTCAAAGCAGATAATAAAATTGTGCCCTCCCTGCCGCAGTACAGCTGGGATGCTCAGATAACCTTGCACCTCAGGTTCTGTCAGCCCCAAATACTATCATCAGAGTTACTCACAGAAAGAAAAAAAAAATCAAACTGTCAGAAACTGCTGGCTTCTAACTGTCTGTTCTCATTGCTGGCTGCTTTTTTATACTGACTGCCAAGGTAAATGTTTGATATGGGATTTTCCCTCGCTCACTGCAAGACCGTGCTGATCATGTTCACTTCTAGCCTAGGAGTTTCTCAGCTGCGTGTCACAGCCCACTGCACAACAGATACCTCTGTGACCAAACATGGGCAGGGAAAACTACTCGGCCTGGATTTTCCACTCTATATCTCATTCCTTACTAGGGGCAAAAGAGAAGGAGCATCCAGCACCATCAGGATCCAGGACAGGTGAGATTTACCAGCTGTATGACATAAGTCAGTAAGGGCTCCATGTCATATGGGTTTGCATTAGAAAAGGTCACACCGACAGCCTCATCTTTCGGGCATTCAGAGGCATTAATCAGGATGCTGAAGTGAGTGAAGCTTAGTGTTCATAGCATTAAAATCTATCCCTTTGCTCATTTTGCCATATACAGTTCCTAGCTGGCCAGGACATAAGTTCTGTCTGTTCTGATTAAACTTCACAATGTACTGAAGCAAATTATTACTGGTGTTCTTAATGGAAAGTTCCTTCCAAAAAAACCACCTGTATACACAGAGCTTACCAAGCACTTACTTGATACCAAAATTAAATGATCACAGTCACCCAAGCTTGTAAGTTAACGCAAAAAACAATCTCATGCAAGTGTGCCCTCCTCCCCACCCCATCATAGCATGCTCTCCTTCTTCCCCTTAACCACATATGCACTTAGATACACACATTTCAGTGACAGCTTCACCTTAAATTTATATATGGATGGATTTTTCCCATACCTCACACCATTTGGAGTTGATGGGACTGTGCTCTCACTTTGAGGAGTAACCCTTTGGACTACAAGGCTCTAGAGAAGTGACAGTTTGTTATCTTGGTTTGATGTTATATATGTTTCCTAGTCCCAGCACCAGAACAATAATGGCAATCTCCAATTTACCTTCTAAACGCTATTTCCTCATTTATCCCTCTCTCTAAAAAAAACCCAAAACCAAACAAAAAAACCAAAATAAAGACACAGGGTGAATGCTGGAAAACAGATTTGCCTCCGCCTTGCCATCTGGGCTGTAGGTATTTTTGGCTGCCATTTGCTTATGTGAGTCTTGAAGCTTGTCCTTGTTTACTGCATTGAAGCAGAGCTGGAGCCCATCAACTCTTGTTGCTGTTCCTGTGGTAAATTCTTCTCCAGTTTTCAACACCCTTTTGGTGCCCTTCATTTGATCTTACCTTGTCTATAAATATCTGAAGGAAAGGTGCAAAGAGGACGGAACCAGGCTCTTTTCAGTGACAGGACCAGACATGATCGGCACAAACCAAAACACAGGAGGTTCCCTCTGAACATCAGGAAACACTTTTTTCCTGTGGGGTTGAACAAGCCCTGGCACAGCTTGCCCAGGGAGGTCTCAGAGTCTCCATCTTTGAAGATATTAAAAAAATGTTTAGACAAGGTCCTGTGCAATTGGCTCTAGGTGGCCCTGCTTGAGCAGGGCGTTTGGACCAGATGACTCCCAGAGGTCCCTTCCAACCTCAACCATTCTGTGATTCCATGATGCTGTCTGAAAAGTAATAATAGCGTATTTCCCTTATATAATCTTTCAACTAAGTGATAGTGTCAAAATCAGGTCATCTTGTCACATTATTGGAAGCTGTAGTGGCAAGGGTGTGATCGTTACACTGGGATATTGCAGCTGTTTTAGTAATTGGGAGTGAGCATTATGTGCAGTTGGGATGAGGAGAATCAGGATTGCCAGGTTTTATTGCTAGTTCCGCTACTGCTTTGGTGGATGAAATAGCTTAACCTCTCTGTGCCTTACTTAATCCACATGAATAATGCAAACACATTTTTTTCCCTTATATAATTACCACTGGATGAGGTTTATCAATTAATGTCCTTAATATGCTTTGAGATCATTACGTGAAAGGCACCACACATAGCACTAACATCAATTATTGAAGTGGGTATATTAACAGGAGACAGAGATCAGCAGGAGAGAAATATTAAAGACCAAATTAACAGGTGGCTTTATGGGGCTGTACAACTGGTTGACACAAATATTGCTTATTAGTTAAATATAGCCTATAGAAATGCATGTGTTACACGTATGGATATTGACAAATGCAGTGCCCATTTGAACAAGGCACAGGCTGTCTCCAAACCTCAGAATAAGAAACTGAGTTAAAACATAATTAAGCGTGTAAGTTCAAAACTCAGTCATTAGTGCTAGTTGTTTTCATTAAAGCAGCCTTCTTCATGCGGTCACTTCAGCCTCATATTCTTCTCTCCTCTGACCAAAAATCAGCAGTACTGCTTTGAAATAAATATTTGAGCATTAAATCATTACAGACTTTTCTTAATTGAATTATAATTTTTTGCCAACAAGGCAATCAATTTCAAAATAGCTCAGCCAAGGACAAATTCAGGCTGTGGAAATGGAAAATAACTGGTCATGCTTGAGGAGAATGGGAGCAAAGCAGCAATAGTTCTTTTGTGTTTGATGGCTTGTAGAGAAGCAGGCACCTTGGCTAGGTGGAGCGTTTGTCACAAAAAGGACAAAACCAAGGAATGGTGTGGAGGTGAAGAGACCACGGGAGGTAATGTCTGAAAGGGGAGCTGAACATGGTTTTGAAGCTTTGTTTGAAATACTGCAGCTAAAACTGTTAGAAATGTTCTGTCGTAAAGCCAGTTTTGATCACAGCTCTAAATTATTGACACTGTGTACTAAATTACTATCAGTGTAATCTTTACTTTTTTATATTTCATTCTGTAAGAATTTGATTGTTGTTTTTTACTGTTAGGAGAAATAGTTCAATGAAATTTGGAAGTCTGAGCCTCAAAGCAAGGTAACGTGCAGTTAGGTATACTTGAAGGTGGACCTATTGTCAAAAGGGCAGTAGAAAAGGGAGACATGCAGGTTTGGAAGAGACTTCTAGTATCCTACCCTGCAGCTTCCTTTCAGAATAACTATCCCAGCATTGCTCTTGAAAGAAGATTTTGGCTTTTCATTTAAAAAACCAAAAGATAATAATATCTAAACTGAATTTTTGAGACTCTGTTACAATCCTTCACATGTTTATTTTACCCACTTCAGGATTCCTGCTGGGATGGCAAATCCAAAAATATTCAATTTTTTAACTCTTGGCAAAACTATTCGATACATGACAGGAAATCAAGACTGATCAAGTTGCCCCACACACAGAGAAGGCAGCAGTCAGAGAGCAACTGAACCATAATGACTTCTACAGTCTCTTGGCAGTGCTCTTACTGAAACCTTACATAGCACTTAAGATAGCAATGCTTTTATCTATTCCCCCTATGATTACCTAAAAGGAGGACACAGCCCTGCAGCCAAACCAGCATACATAAGAGAGGAGAGTAAGGTTAGCATTTAAAGTTTAGCTGAACACTTCCAAAATTTCACAAACTTCTTGTTTTAATTTCCTGACCTCTATACGTTTACGTATTTTCTGTTATTGAGGCTTGGTCTTTTTTAATATCAATGACCTGTTGCATTAATATAACAGTCTCCCATGGTACCTATGACATCTGCCAATCTGGGACTAGAGAAAAATAATGAAAAAGAAGGTTTTCAGTCTAAGTAGCCTACATCTAAATAGTCTAAGAGTTATTAAATGCTACAAATTTTTTCAAGGCCCATGCGTAGGTGTCTACTGACTATGCATAAATGTACTTTCATCCACTTTCAGGTCATTCTCTTATGAAACACTGAAGATTTAAGTTCTTTTAGCTAGTTATTTTAATTTTGTCTTAAATCTGTTATGAAGGTTTGATTTTAGAAGTCTCTTACATTGGAGACCAATCCCTCTGTGATTAAAGGCCAACAGAATATACAATTTTTTGAGCAATACAGTGACTAAGGAAGTCACGGCAGTTTAAGCTGTTGTAGGTTTAAACGAAGAGTTTAATGAAGGACACATGCTGCTTAAACTGCATTCCTGTCCAAAAATGTAATTAGGTTATCTGGAAGATGTGAGCATTAAATTTTACTCAACAAAAGGGAAGGTATTCAGCCTGAGGCAGCCTGCAAGTATGTGTGTGACTGTTTACACAAGTGATCAGTTTTTGGCTAACACAAAGCTCTTGCTAAGGCCTGATGTATGCTGGGACCAGGGCTATTAGGTCAAAGCGAGAGCAACACATAAGCAGGACACAGTGGCCAGGAAGGGTTAAAGATCATCATGCAGCCATTATGACCTACAGCTCACTGTCTTCTGCAGCCATCATCCTTGCATATTGATTGTTTGGAAGTTTCTTCAGAATCCACCAACTCATGGAAATGTTATAGACTAAACTTCCAAGCTGGAAGTTACAATGATGTCCACTTACCCCAAAAGCTTTTCAAGGAGATCCAACAGCAGTTGGACTGCTGAGGCTTTCCTGCTTCTCAGTGTGATACCAGGGACACCTGCACTGTGACAGAGGAGGAAGAAAGAACACTGTCGCCATCAGTCAGGTAATTATTTTGTTCATAGGCAAGTGAGCTGTGAGTTAAGAGTTGCAAGTTATGAGTTAGAGACCTTATTGAGGTAGAAACCTCATGAATTAAGTGATGAATTAGTGAATTCACATGTTAGACTAGCCTGTACAAAGGGGATGGAGCCTTTGTTTGATGTGTTTATTTGTTTTCTTTCCAAATAAGCTCATTAAATAAAGTTTAATTTACAGAATATATAGTCCCCTGAGTTTGAGAGATGCAAACAGACCGTGACATGTGTTATAGGGGTTACATGCTTAAAATTAAATCCTAAAGTTAACACACCAGTTTGTATGTTACTGTAAATTTGGGCAGCCTCAGCACTTGATAATACTTAGAACAGGTACAATGGGACTTTATGCAAATCTACTGCAGTTTACAGTCTGCATATAAACTATATTTAATGAGAAAGAAGGAAGTCTGTGGACAATTATACATAAGGAGTTATGCAGAACTCTGCATATCTCCTGTTATTCATAATAGCTATATTTTAACCTAAATAAGGATTCAAAAAGTTATTAAAAAAACCCCAATATTTATATAATGTGTTGTGCAATATTGAAATTGGCTCTTGGAAAATATTTATGGAGATGCTGACCATGAAATAAATTTTATTTTTTGGGATTTAAGAGGAATCAGAGTTGTGAAACTTCTTAGGACAGTGTGCAGGAACTGTTTACAAGTTGCTAAAACATTATGCATAAAAAAATATTGATTTAAATAATTCTATTTGGGCATATATATATTTTTTTAAATGTTTCTTTATCTGAGTTCTGCTGCAGTGGTGCAGCCTCATATGATTTAAGACAATTCTCTTTCCCGATCCATCCAGGGAAATCTCTCAGCAATCCCCAATGTTGTCCCATGAGTGGGCATCATACCCCATCTCACAACCTGCCATCAAGAGTATCATGCTGAATCATCACTTCTCACTGACTAATATGTGTTGTGGTCCTTCTGGCCTCACCCATGAAGGCTGAAAGGCATGCAAGCAGCATAACCCTTTAGCTCAGCGCATCGCTAACTTATACCAGTGACAGCCAAGGCCAGAGCTATCATTTAACTATGGTGCATCCAGAATGACTGCTGTCAGATGCTTTGTGCCCTGCTTTGGGCTGTCTGAGCAAGACAGACCTCTACAGCTTTCCCAAGCAGTCCACAAAATGTGCTGTCCCTCTTGCTTTTCTTAATCCCCGTTGCTGCTATTTAGGCTATATACGATGAGGAGACCTGGTACTTTCCCCACATTACAGACAAATTAGTTCTTAGTTGGCAGGTTAACCTTCCTTGGTTAAGTAGTCTATGGGGAGAAATGGGATCTTCCAGTGATGCACCTGAGCGCTGAAATTAGTCTCTCTCTTTGAGCCACCTTTTCCATAAAGGCAATTATAAGACTTTAACTTATCAAGGTTAGGAAGTTTCATAAAGTTAGGCAGTTCCATACCTTGTATATATTAAAAAAGTGGCATTTATTTTTTCATTTTCTGTTTGATTTTTTGATTCAAGCCCAAGTAGTTTGAAAATGCCATTTTATAAATCTGCTTGAAACAACAGAAAGAGTGTTCTGAGGCACCTTGTGATTTGGCTGTTCAACAAAGTGTCCTCCCTGTGGGAGTCTTGTCTTCAAAATAATATTCCAAATTAGTACACCTGAGCTTCAGAAAAACTATCTCCTAAAAGATAGCCATTTAATGCAAATTACCCAGTGCTAGCTGCACCATTTTTTAAGCTGGCGTCTTCATACACAATCAGTGGGCCAGTCACCTTCAGAAGGTGATGGCACAACACATCTCAGCATCTGTTCTCCATAACTCTGGACTAAGTAGATGGATGGATTTCAGTGAGGTAGCTTTTAAAATGTCAAAAATAAATTCAAGTTATTCCCCCTTTAAACCACTTTTTCTTACTTTTTTCAGGTGCTTACTCTGCAAAGCACACATACGGGAAAAACTATCATCAGAGCTCAAGTAAACTTCTGGCTGTTTTGCTGGGGCCTTGGAGTTGTAGAACTGATCACAGGAAAGAGTGCATGTAAAATGTTTGTCTAAAAGAGATAAGGTAATTTGAACAATACTGAAATGAATTTTCTGAAAAAAAGACTGTCCCTTCCCAAAGACTGAATTTGTGTTTACTTGGGCAGGATAAATCAGTTGAAGCATATCTGGGTTTAATTCTGTCATATAAATAGCAAAGATTAAATAAACCAACTGTACAACCCAACACAAAGTGGTTTGCAAGCCTTCTATGAAGGTAGGAGCTTAAGAGACCAAATGGCTTATGTGTGAAGATTCAACCATCAGCTCATTGATGGCTTCTGTAGCAGCAGCTGGGCCAAGCTGGGAAGAGAGCACTGTAGTGTATTGGGTTTATGTGGCAAGGTTTTTGTAAGGGGGTGGGCTGCAGGGACAGCTTCTGTGAGAAGATACCAGAAGCTGCCCCCATGTCAGACAGAGACAGTTTCAGCCAGCTCCAAGACACCCATGCTGGAGCAGGCTTCTGGCACGACCTGTGACTCCATGGAGAGGAGCCCACACTGGAGCAGGTTTGCTGGCAGGACTTGTGACCCCATGCAAGACCCGTGCTGGGCAGTCTGCTCCTGAAGGACTGCACCCCATGAAAAGGACCCATGCTGAAGTAGTTCATGAAGAGCTGCAGCCCGTGGGAAGGACCCACGTTGGAGAATTTTGTGGAGGACTGTCTCCATGCTGGAGCAGGGGAAGAGCATGAGGAGGAAGGAGCGGAGAGACAAAGTGTGATGAACTGACCCCAACTCCCATTCCCTGTCCTGCACCGCTCAGGTGGAGGAGGGAGAGAAATCGGGAGTGAAATTGAGCCCGGGAAGAAGGGAGGGGTGAGGGGAAGGTGTTTAAAGCTTTATTCTTATTTCTCATTGTCCTACTCTGTTGTTAACTGGCAGTAAATTAAATTAATTTCCCTAAGTCAAATCTGGTTTGCCCGTGACAGTAACTGGTAAGTGATCTCCCTGCCCTTATCTCAACCCATGAGCTTTTTCTCCGCCTGTCTTGTTGAGGAGGGGGAGTGATATAGTGGCTTGGTGGGCACGTGGCAGCCAGCCAAGGTCAACCTACCACAGTCAGTTAATATCTCTTACCAGAACAACAGCATAAGCAGGTTTGATACTCATTCTGAGAAACAACCTGACCTGTACCCATGAGACTTGAGCCTGTAGTATTAAAATCATAACATTTCATTCAGCTTGGAATTTCCTCCTTTTGAGGAAGTCTGAAGAAGCGGGTGGTATAATGGTTTCATCAGTAATCAAGAATGTTAGCCCAGATTAAAAAAAAAAAAAAAATAACAGAACTGACATTCTGCTGGTTCCCAGCAGACTGTGTCTTCGCCTCAGAGAGACAGTGTTTTCAAGGGAATCTGTTGCTGTTTCGTCTAAGCCAAGGGCAGGCTTTTCAACAGGAGGCAGACTGGAAGCCTCCCATGGTGTAACATATCCTAATCCCAGCGATCATTAGTAGTTAAATGTATTTCTATCCTCTTCAATCCACTGCTTATTTTATGTTAAAACATTAGCTAATTAATGACTACCTTTGAACACCCGAGTTAGACTCATTAAGTTCATTTTAAATAAATAAATAACAGCGACAAAATTCCTGTTGGCTCAGGCAGGCTTTAAAAGAGGTAATTTAGAAAATCATTTTTCAAAGGTTCAATGCTAGCAATTGGCAAGAGCGCAAAAAAAAGCTCAGCTTCCATCGAGGCCATAAATGCTTTTATAGAAACACTAAAGTCAGATTTTCAAGGGAGTTCAGCACCCCAAATTCGCAGCCTTTCTGAAAATCTGCCTACTTTCTTGGTATGAAAATACCTGCTGAGCACTTACTTCAGTCTTCAGAGGCAAAAGCTCTCAGCCATCTACCACTAGCAGGAGGGGGCTGTTCACTACATATGCATTACCAAAGAGAAAACAAACTATTTTCTGAAGAAAAAAGCCATTTTAAGGAATGATTTTGCATTTCCTCTTCTATCTATTAGGAAAAAAGGTGGAAGGCAGGTGGAAGAAAACTGCAAGGAAAGAAAATAACTCTTTAGGGAAATGCTAATACCTAGCATCTACATTGGTATTTTTTCCACTAAAAGGCTGTTGTGTATATTATAATGCTATAAATGACAGATAAAATCTTGATTACTTTCATGCCTAACTGCTAAGTCCCATTAGTGGGGAAAAAATATGTTTGACTACTTTTTCTGTTTAAACTGCTAACCCTTTTCATGCCTAATTTTCAAATTGGTTGTCCATCATGGTCAAATGCAAGGACCCCCACTGATTCTGAGAAAATTAGTCAGGCCACTGGTTGCTTCTAAAAAATTCCCTAATAACTTACCATCAAAGAACAATTAATATTCAAAAATAATCAGGAGCCAGATTTTGACTACCTAGATACAAGCCAAAGTCCTGAAACAGGGAAGTATTCTTCTGTGCCCCAAAACAAGCCACAGGCTTTGGGTGCTAGTTTCCCAAAAATTTGGAAAAGAGGCAAGACCATAGCCTCATTTCCTTCCATGGATTAATCCTTCACCAGTTACATCAGTAGTTGTTCCAGTGGCTCTGACAGAATCACTTGTAGGGATTGTATCAGCAAGCAGAATAGAGAAACACACTTCCCTGCAATGGCTATTACTTCTGTGTTTCCTAAAAAGACACCCTGCCTGAGCTGAAGTGTGACCCAAATATAGTCATGTTTCACTGAATGCCATAATCAGTGCTACTATAATTATTGAGGCAGTAGGCAATTCCATTCCATCTAGCATTTTGTTCATGCGTCTAATACACATCTTTGCAAATGCCGTGTTTGATACTATCCCACCACGCTGTCCAGCCAGCGTTCAGTACTAAGCATGCTAACTGAAATAACAGGTGACATTCCCAATTACTCGTAATGCCTCCTGATGATTTCTGTGGGGCACATTGTGGTTCACTGCTGCGATTAATTGGCTGGTTGCAAGGAGATAGACACCTGAAATGGCACAGTGCTTTCCACCTGATTGTTAGCACACTGGATCATTACCATGACTTGAAAGCATTTAGATGTACAAGTAACAGGATATTGCTATCATAAACCCCAGCGTAGTCACTGCCTAACGTGTAAGAACATACAAGCTTTCATATTTAGCACGTGGCAAAAACATCTGGTCATGCAATCCTACCATATATAGTGTTCCCTGATTCTAACAGTTCATCCTGTCACTGACATTTATCAGTATTCACTGGGATAGTTCAGAGAAAGCAGTAGGATTTGCTGTGATGAGAGCTCCCAATCATCACCTGAGTCTCTTACTGATTATCATTAGGTTTTATCCTGCTTGATGAACAGATTAGCTCTGTACATTGGAATTACTCTACTCTATTAATTAGAAAATTAATTTATTATTCCTAGAGCATTAGAAATAACCAATCCTATGAATTTTTGCCCTTTTACCCCTTACAGTCCCTCTTCACCTCATTCCAGAAATATGCTTCCTTCTGAAACTTGCATTAAACCCTTAAAGTTCTACTGCGATCAGCCACAGAGTACCAAGCTAGTAAAGACAGCACAATCAAGCCTGATATTTTACTTCACTGTCGACAAAAAAGATTACTGTTTAGTTTCTTTCATAACTTGCATACCAATAAGGTATCTGTTCTTGTGTGTCAGTCCCTGAGTGGTTTTATCCACCTTCTTTATTCACATTCCCTCCCATGCTTTTGAATTGTCCAACCGTAATAACCTTAAAACACAAACTTGTTACCTGATGCTGTGACGTGAAACACATTCCGATAGCTATCTTGAATGGGATGCAAATGTGGTAATTAATTAGAACAAAATAGCTCATGTCATTAGCACTAAGA
Source organism: Balaeniceps rex (assembly GCA_013401315.1). Lineage (NCBI taxonomy): Eukaryota > Metazoa > Chordata > Aves > Pelecaniformes > Balaenicipitidae > Balaeniceps > Balaeniceps rex. Next base: position 33,041 of record VYZW01046760.1, read on the forward strand.
CATGCTAATGGCACTAAACTTACCTTGTTCACTTGCATCACTTAGATCCTTAAGTGTCTGTGGAAATTTAAATATGAAGACTTCACAATGAAAAAAAATTGAGGGGAAAAAAACCTCGTTCGACACTAATTCTGTCAAAACGTACTGTTTGATGTGTTCTGTGCTTGTTATATTGGAAGCACAAGGTTGAATCAAAGGACCATGATTCAGTTTCAAAATCAAGTGATCAAAAGTTAAGGGAGAGTTAAAAAATAAAAAATCAAGTTGTCCATGCAAGGTTAGTTCTTATGTACCTTACAACACTTCAACCAGTCTCCTGGAGCTCTACTCTGGGGACAGAAACAAGCTGTATGGTGGGAGGCTGTTGCTTGTAGGACTTGAAAGTTGTGTAGTAGATGAGACCAAGGACTGCAAGATAAAATGTCTCTTTCCCTGCCCAGATAGGTCTTCTGACCAAGACATTCACAGTATCAGATCTAAGCTAGCTTCTTCCCTCCCCTGATCCATCTCCATGGACTCTGCTTGGCAGGCTCTCGTCCTACTTTCCTCCTTCACCCACATTTTTGTCCCAGTCCACAGCTCACCATCTTTCTTTCTCTTTGTTTTCCTTCCTTCTCTTCCTCCTTGATCCCAGCTGAGACTGCAGGAGAAGCAGACTGCTACTCTCATTTTTAATATCTAGCCTAGTTGATAGAGTTGCTGAACTACAGCCTTGAGGGATTTAGGAAATATAGGGATATAAGCAGATGAATGTCTGTTGAGCTCTTGACACTGAAAGTTTGTGGCTGAGCATGGACTGAGTAAATTTTTTTATAAAGTCCTGAAACAATTAACCAAGCGCTAGCTGTTCATGCTGGAATCCCTCTGTTCCACGGCTCTCTGGGATGCACAAGCATTGGGAGATGCTTGCTCTCGGGATATAGGCTGTTGAATACAGTACCTCTTTCACATCTCCTTAGCCACTCGCAACACCTTGTCTCTTCCAACAACTTTTACCTGCAAGGGAACTTCATTCATGTACTTACCTCCATGGCTTGAAGCTGAAAGAACATTAACTCACTAAGTTGTTGGTGGGATAAATACTGCTATTGCCTTTCAGTCCTGAGAAGAAAAAGTCACAGAGATTTGCAGAGAGAGAGGTTACAGACTTCCTCAGGGTCAGTGCACAGTTTCATAGCACTTCCCTTGCACCAGTGGACCTTTATGCTTTGCTTATCTAATTGGAGCATCTTGAACACGAGGGGCTGTGAGGCGCGGCCTGTGGCCCGGCTCATGGATCAGGAGCTTGCGAGTGGCAGGTGCAAATGAGGACAGGCGAGGCCAGCTTCCATAACCCTCTTTCCTCTCCATTTAAATCCAACTGCAATGTGAAAAAATAACAGGTGCCAGCTTGTTGCTTTGGTTGGAGATAATGACTTGGCAGCCAGGCTTGAATTATTTTATCACCCAAAGATGCCCTCTGGAGAGCAGAAGGTGCAATTCTGCTGAAAGGACAGACTTCTACCCCTTCTACCAGGAGATGAGCAGGCTAAGGGTTGGAAGGTTGCAAATATAAAAATACCCAACTGCAAAGGCAAGATGACCACTGGAAAAAAAGGTGCTTCAGTGCTCCACTGCAATGCCCATCACCAACCAGTAACGTGTGCTGGGTGGGTTTCAGACTCAGGGCTTTCTAACAGTTTTCTGTGAAACATAATCACTACAGTGACAACATCAACAACAACCAAAGCTCTTCCTCTGTTCCTGATGAATTTATTGGGAGTTTTGAAACCTGTGCAAACAGAGCTAGGACTGTGCTTTGTGAAACGCTTCTGCCACTTGAACCAAATCCCTTATTTTCTGAAGAGTACGTTCATTTTCTTTCACACCAGGGATTGCACTGCGAGGTCACGCAGCATCTGCGTTGAATGAGACGAACTACACCCTAAAAAAGCCAACCTTTTCTCTCTCCATTAACCATAAAAAGAGCAATGAATGACTAGCTCAGCTGTAGATGTCTCAATTCAGCATAATTTTACAGTTGGACTCGATGATCTTAATGGTCTTTTCCAACCTAAATTATTCTATGGAAATGATTCTATGATAATCGAAGTTATATTCACCAGGGATAATCACATAAACAGCACTAAATATTCTCAGTCCTTCATGAGCTGTGGTCCCCTTCACCTGCATTTTGCCTTTCCTCTTCTTTGGGTGGCTGTTTGAGATGGGCTGAGTCACCACTGAATACCTTGGAATATCTTCAGCAGATAGCAATAGGATTGTTGAAAACTAATTTAATTAAAAATGACAGGAACAGTGGTTTTACCTGTCTAATCTGATTTATTAGTGGCCCCTTGCCAAGTAATTTGGATGAGATTCCAACCACATGAGCACCTTCATGTGCTTATGCTCTTACAGACATTTAAGAAAAAATGGTCCTTTCTCATAGCTTGCAATATGACAAAAACCTAATGAATTCACTTTTACCCAGTTGGTCCTTTAACCCAACGCTTAACAGATCAAGCACACAGTTAGTTTGGGAGATCTAAAGAACAAAGAGAAAAGCAGGTTTAAGTCAAATTATCTCTGAAACATGTTAATTTCTTCTTCTCTGGAATTATATCTAATATTAAGGGTTTTTTATATAGAAAATTCGTAACAGGCCCATAAGTGGATACTAAAGGATGGGCAGGATGTGCCTTCAAACATCCCAAATTCAATGATTGGATGTTGCATGAGGAGAATGGATTGCAGAAAATGGCCAGTTTATTACCACGTAACCCTGTAATATAGTATTACCATTGACACTAACAAGCCACAGGCTTTGTACTGAGCTTTTAAGGCCTCAGGAGAAGGCTGGTCAGGCTTGCTCCATCTGGGCTTTCCTCAACCTGCACAAGCTGCACAAGCTGGACAAGCTGGAGCTAGACAACACTGGTTTTGCAGGTAACAAAGAGAACAAAGAACAAGCATTTATAACACATGTAAAATGCACCATATATAGTAAATTTGGATATAATGTGGAGTTGCAGAGCAATGAAGAAAGAGGAAGGTGTAAAAGTGTGTTAGCAAACACATAAACATGACCCCACATGGGTCCTGAAATGAGGGAGAGGAAACCACCACCATGAGCATCCTACTCCTCCCAGCAAATGATTCTGGATGCTGACAACTGGCCATGACCCCCTTCCTTCGCCACCACCACCAAAATGAAACCATCGACTTTAGGACCCAGAGGAGGAGGGGAAAGGTGAGGCAAAAAAGGTCTAGAAACTAAGCCAGGTGAGAATAATAATTTTAACTGTATTATTATCATTATTGTATTATTATTGAATCTTTTTCTGCATTGAAAGAATATTTATGTAATAATTAGATCTGGACTATTATTAATTCTTGGATTAGACTATTAAGATTTCAATCATACGAACAGTAAATTCTTGTTTTATATATAAGATATGTTTCGTCTGAAATTCCCGATGTCCTACACACCCCCTATCCCTTTCTCATCCTTTGCTCCCTCAACTGCACCCTCCAAAGTGGCGGCCACACTGAAAATGAGCTGGTGTCAAACACAGTGTTATTTCCAATGATTTGTTCTGGGATGGTAGATAAACTTTGCAAATGCATCAGAGCGAAGGGAAGATTACTACTTGCTTTATTAATGCTGGAACCCTACTCAGTTTTATTATCTGAGCATTATTAGCGTTTCAAAACTAACTCATTCCAACAGAATGCAAAATGTAATAACTACTTGTGAAATTCCTATAGCTACGTCCTGACAGCAGTACAGCAGCAGAGGTTTTTTTCTACTCTTATTTATTCCTCCTTGTTATACATATACATCTGTTCCAATGCTCTTTTCCTGATTATTTTAACTATAAAACTAGCCACATTTCAGGAAACAAGAGTTTTAATGCCGTTTATATCTGGAGCAAGACAGTGATCAAAATAAAAATTGTATTTTCAATGTAGACTCTCTTAAAAATTACCATTCTCTCTGTTTTCATACCTCAATGCTTGTGGCAACATGGGGAGTAAATATCACATATGCAGAAACCCAGAATTAATCCTTTAATACTTTTTCCTTATCTAAAGCATATTTCTACAAGCTAATTCTAGCCCAGTTTACACTTATACAACACTACCTTTCTTGATGTATGTGTGCAGAAAGGAAAGCTGAAGGATGTAGGAAATCTAACAAGACAAAATAACTTATGAGGTGATTTGCAATAGGTTATTCATTTAATCAGAAAAATTAAGAGACATGATGTCTGAAATACCTGTGTGGGGTAATTTTTTAAAACATCCCCCTCAAAATAAGGAAAGAATTTAAGGTGTGCAGGCTAAAGCTGTGCACTCCTTTGGGCAGAGACTTCTTTGCTTATTCAACAATTATATAGAGGTCCTAACCCACTAAAGTCTTCTTCTAACCACAGTCACCACAGGACAAGCAAGTATATGTAAGTACATATTTATTTTTTTTTATATATATATATAAAAATACTTCTTTCTCCTCTAGTACAGACTTATCCTGAACTGTTGGTTTATTCCGGAGTGAAGAAGTCTGCAGCCTTGCACATGATGCCAGGGATTGTCCTAAAGCATACGATCATGTTGAAGCTTCATGGTTCTGTAGTGTCGCAGTTCCAGCTGAGGCTGCAGCCACCTGGATCCTGTTGCAGATGAATGCCACACACAGGCCAAGACATCTATTTCCAAGTCTCCAACAGCTTAATGCTTGCAATCATTTCTTCCTTCAGTAACATTTCAAAGGTTTGTCCTCAGACTGCGATTAGATTTTCTGAAAAAAACAAATGGTTCAGCTACCCTTTCCTTCTTAATAACTTCTTTGTTGGCAAAGTGCAGGGCATGTAAAGCATCCCCTAGGGAGCATGTTGGATTTTCAGGAACAGGACAAAAAAATCATTATTTTCAAAGTCATATGTTTTTGCAAATATATTTGTTTCTGGCTATCCGAGTTGGTTATTAGATTTCCTATGGCTCACCAGCACTTGGCTGGTTCTGAGCACCCCAAGTATTGCTCAAGAAAGCTGGGGGTCAGGTTTAGTGCAGGGTCTTCATCTGACCCCGATTCACCCTCATAGTGAATTATCCAGGACCCTGGAGAAAAATAAAAAAACCTGGTCATATCATCATGCAATTACTCACTTTTGCACCCTGATCTCTGCTCCCCCATATGTATGCTTTAAAAAAGAGCATCCCCCTACACCCTGGGAACTGCCTGACCCCCCCAGGACAACTCCTCTAGCCCCACCACTATGCCTCCTGTTTTCTGTTACCATGGGTCTCCCAAAGGTGAGTTATTCTGACAACAGCAGGCTTTTCCTGAGCATCTACCCTGGCAGCAAGTGGGGACGTGGCCACAGGGCTGGCAAGGGGCTAAACGCATCTGGTGGTCAGGAGCGACTGCCTGGGGAACCCAACGCAACCCAGAAACATCAGGGCTGTGAAGCACATCCAGATCACCTGAAGTGTCCAGGGCACAAGGCTTTCTGTCACAAGAAAACATGGTTTGTCACACCACTGCTTTACAACAAAGTTCCCAGCCTTAATCTGGTTTTGCCTCTTTATTTTAAGAATAAGCATATTCTTACTTAGGAGCTGCTTCTGACAATGTGGTGAAGGCCATAATAGAAAAGTCTGCATGAAATCACCTTCTCCAAACAAGAAGTGAAATAATTCCTTTAAACTGTTAAGTCAGGAACCGAATAGGTGTTTGTCATCTAATTTCTGCTCTCCCACGCATACTTCCAGTGAAGTCAGTGAAAGTTTAGGCACCTAAAAGCTATTTTGGACTGACTTTAGTCTTCTAATCTGTCAAGAAGGACAACATGGGAATTCTGTACTTCTCCAATAAGAAGCAATCTCATTGTAATCCACTTGTTTCTGTAATTACATGTAGCTCACTAGGAGTGAGTTACGTGAGTTACTAACTAGGAGTGAGTTAAGTGAGGCATTTCACTTAATTTTTATCTCTTACCAAGAAAACCCTATTAGGCAGCTAAAGGCAAAAGTCAGCAAACAAGCAGTCAAAATAAACTCTTGTTATAACAAATCATTTGTTGTGTGCTGGGTTTTAACAGTTATTCATCTTCAGAGTTTCACTCAAGAGCCTTCACCCAAACTTGTATTCTCATCTGCTCAAAATTCTCCCAGCAAAATCTTTTGCAGAGTTGACACTCCAGAACTTGTTAATCTGCTCTTTGTGGCTCACTCTAAGCTTGAGGTTGTTAAAACTACAGTAACTCCTACACTGCTGTACAGTTGTTGACTCACATTGATTTGTGGTGCTGTGCTGCCCTTGATCATGGATCAGGAGAAGAGCAGTATCCTAAAATTAGAAATAGAAGGGAGGAAACAAATAGACAATGAAACAGAAGTGAAGACTGTTGCCTCTCCCTGGCAGCGGTTACACTGATGCTGACAATCACACAACTTCAGCCCCACACAACCTTTTTGCCTCTTGGTGTTGCGTCTGGGTGCAGTGGTCTGTGCGGCTGCTGGGCACCTCGGCAGCCAGTCTCAGGGTCTCTGACAGGCATTTCCCACATGCCTTGCACAGCCTTCTCCCTCTTTTCCCCAGGGCCTTGCCTTGCACCCTTACCTTCTTCTCTTGCAGCAGCTTCATGCCAGAGTCATCTGCTCCTCTCACCTTGCAGGAGGATGACAAAGCCTTCCTACTGCCTCAACTTCAGGCTGTTATTTCTCCAGCTTGCTTCTACCAGTCAAACCCTACTCCATTTTTTCCTGTCTAGATTTATATTATGCTTTCAAGAGATATGACAGCTAAATTAATGGCTTCAAAATCATGCCGTAGATCATCCTGAGAAGAGTCTTAATAGGTTTACTACAGCCTATGACCAAAGTCTTTCTCTCTGACTAAGGTCAGAAAAACTGAGCATTCAATAATTTATATTCTGTTCAGGGAAAGAAACATCACTAATTAGCATGTAAAGATCTCCATTAGCAGTTAGTTATTCAGGTCAGACTTCTCTAGTTGGGAACTTCAGGATAAAGCATCCTGTTATCACATTTGCCCTCCTGGCTAAATTCTGGTTACCTAAGGGGAAACTCATCTCCTCTAGCTTCAACCACGAAGGGCTGGAGCTGAGTCGTCATGTCTAAACTAGTTATCCACAAGCCCTCATTGGGCAAAAGAGATACAAGAGAGCCCCCATGTAAGACAGAGTGATCCTGTCTATGTTTCTGTCTGTCTTAGGATGGCTTGAGCTATTCTCTGGAGGTGCACAATATTCTTCCAATAACCTGAGCAGGAGCCCATCTTAGTCTGGATGCCTAGCATTTTGAGGGCTCAAACTAGGTGAAGTTAATTGCTCCTGTTCTGGTTTCAGCTGGGATAGAGTTAATTTTCTTCCTAGTAGCTGGCATAGTGCTGTGTTTTGGATTTAATGTGATAATAATGCTGATAACACACTGATGTTTTAGTTGTTGGAAAGTAGTGCTGACACTGGTTGTTAGGATCCGATTTGGATGAGAGGAAGGCCCCCTTGCTTTCTAACCGACCTCAGACGGATCTGGGAGGCTAGGGGCGGCTAGACCAACCTCTCATTTTCAAGTTCAATCCCTTCAAGCGAGATTAAGACACAAACTAGGTCAGATGTCGTGAGTCCACCCGTTTATTAAACCACTCCCGAAAAAGAGGAACAGCGATAGGAAAGAAAGAAAGAAAGAAAGGGAGGAAAGAAAGGTGGAAGATAAAGCAAGAGTTCAGGATAGGAAAGCACAGCGAGTCACCACCATGGATCCGTGGCATTCCGGGGGTCTTCAGTGGTGTGGGACGCCCACGGAGTCTTCGGTGGTGGCGGGTTCGTCCCCAGGGTTTTCAGTGGTGGGAGGTTCGCCCCCGCGGTTTTCGGTGGTGGGGGATTCGCCCCTCGGGGTTTGGGGTGATGGCCTTTTATAGGCTGCGTGCCTGAGGCAACAACTCCGTGCTTGCGCAGAACTCCCTTTCGCACCCTGCTTGCTCGGGGCAACGGCACGTACCCCACAGCGACGGCACGTGCCCCACAGTGACGGCACGCGCCCCATGGCAATGGCACTGTGCCCCACATCTGAGTTCTCCCCCCATGTCTGAGGTCCCACGCGCCGTCCACATGCACACGCCCACAGCCAGTCGTCCACACCGAGCAGGATGCCGCCATGACCCCTGCCGTTGTCCTTGTGGTTGTGCAGGCTGGCGCACAGTTTCTTAGAAGAGTCTGTTAACTTCTTGTGGGCAAACTTTGAGACAAATGTTTAACTATTTTGTCCCTCACACCAGTCAAGGACTTTTTCAGCTTCCCATGCTCTGCCAGGTGCACAAGAAGCTGGGAGGGGGCACAGCCAGGACAGCTGACCCAAACTGGCCAAAGGGCTATTCCATACCATATGACGTCATGCTCAGTATATAAACTGGGGGGAGTTGGCCGGGGGGCAGCGATCGCTGCTGGGGGACTGGCTGGGCGTTGGTTGGCAGGTGGTGAGCAATTGCATTGTGCATCACTTGTTTCATATATTCTTTTATCATTATTACTATTATTTTCTCTTCCTCTGCTGTCCTATTAAACTGCCTTTATCTCAACCCACGGGTTTTACTTTTTTTTTCCCGATTCTCTCCGCCATGCCACCGGGGCAGGGGAGGGTGAGCAAGCAGCTGTGTGGTGCTTAGTTGCCAACTGGGGTTAAACTATGACAGTCCCTTAGTGTACTTGCATATCCTGATTAATTGACATAACAAACAATGACATCAGGACTCCTAAATTCTGCATCTCTCAACAGCATATTATGTATATGGGTTTAGTGCCACTGGACAGCCCAGTGGACTTTATTGGAGACCAACTATCAAGATATATTCCTCCCCCTATGAGTATTCCTGTTTGCAATGATCCCTGAGCAGCACCATTATCCCCATACCCTCCCTAACCACAGTGCAACTCCACACTCAGCCGTGGCAGATCCCTGAGTGACGGGTACAAGTCCATGAATCACCTGGTCATGCAGAGGAAGGGATTCAACCATCTTCCTACCCGGGGTCTGCAGGGCTAAGGGAAGAAACTGTTTATTCTTCCCTTTGGTTCCCTCACCTCTCTCTGTCCCCCCACACTGCCTCATCATCAGCAAAAAGGACCCTGAGTAGCACAGTTGGCAGAATTCTTCTACTACTTTTACACAACCCCTTTTCAGCAAGCCCTCTATTTTTAAGAGTGTGGCCAGACTGTAGCACTACTGTCATGACTGTGATGCATGACTGCACAGAGCCAAGGGTGGCTAACCACAAGGTAAGCCATTTACATCCAAAAGACTGATGTTGGTGGCAGCCAGCGCCAAAAATGCCTTTTTTTTTGTCACCAGAGAGATGCATTAAAGAGATTTCATCCAACTGCTCTACTCTTTGTACTAAGAATGAAGTCACTGGAAAGCAGATTTATGGTTTTGCCTTTTTTTTTAGCATACACAGGATAAGGCTTTGTGCCCACCTGACTTCACACATCCCATCCTATCCTGTCCCAGTATTTTTTTATGTCATTCAGGTGATGCAGTTTTAGAGAGGATGCACCTCTGCCCCTGGGGTGCTAGAATTCCTTCTCCTGGCCTTGAGAGAGGTTCAGGAGCACTTTGTTTGAAAAGGCTTTTGCCACAACCTGTCTATCAACAGCTGTTCCATGAATCTGGAAGTGTTTTACAGAATAAATCAGTATCTTTTCTCCCCTTTTACACATGGGGAGGGGAAGTCATTTATGTCCTCTGAATTCGGTGTTCTGCCCTTTTGCCCACACAAGCTCCTAATGTTAGATCAGCTTGATTTTTATTAAGGCATCAGAAAAAAATCCCTGAGGGACAGATGCAGAGCTCAAAATCATATTTACTAACATTAAGATGTATCTGAACCCTGCAGAATGTAAACCAGTAGCATTTTATGGTTACTTAGTATAAATGGCAATACAGGAATTTAATTAAGTATAACATCATTCAAGTGACTTATTGCCAAACATTATTTGCCACAGGACATAGGGAACAGCATGTTACTAAACTGATTATACCCAAGTTATCTACTAATCAAACACAAATTAAATTTGATAGGAAATATAAAGCAGTAAGGTATGTTTCCCATGTCACAAGTGTTATGTATGTAAGCCTCAGCTAATATTTAGTCTTAGAAAATATTCCTTTTTGTTTTCTGCTGCAATACAGTGACACATGTTAAGTGGTTCCATTTGAAAAGATTAAATCGTTGTAGTGTTATTGACATGTACTGGAGAGATGTGATTTCAAAATGACCTCAATTCTGAAATTATCATTGCTCCTGTATTTTGTTGTGGGTTTGTTTTTGTGTTTGGTTTGGGGTTTTTGGTAAGAAAAAGTTGTAAAACACTAAGCACATGAAAAAAAGAAACTTTATGTTACCACCACAGAAAACATGGTCCTGCATGTGCGCATCTGCAGGAGCGGTCCGTGGGACCCTGGCATCGACTGGGTCAGTATCTCTACTGCAGTAATAACGAGCTCGATCAGAGATTGGAGTTACACTGGCCAGGGCATGTTTCCCACATTGGACTACATTGTGTAAACAGCATAGAAAAAAATATGTGCCTCCTTCCAAAAGTTTCCAGTCTAAATGAAGATATTTTGAAAAGTGACAAAGACTGAACCCCTTTGCCTTCTCCTTTGAAAGCTCTCTGGAAAGTAACTAACCTGGAGGTAAAAATGCCAAAAAATTCTCCATAACAGAGATTGAAGAAAAGTTCTTCCTTCCTTCATTGGGCCAGAAACTGAGAAATACCTGGCTTATCTCTTCATGCAGGACTTTCCCTACATTTGAAAACTTTTGCCACATGTATTACACTATGGAAATGACAGCACAAAGACACTGCAGTGAAGTCAAAGCTGATGGAAACCTGATATTATTTTTACCAAAATGTTAACTAAAAGGTGAATGAATAGGAGAATAACCAAATTAGCATTCTACCTTGAATGAAAAAAAAAATCTCATCACCACCTGGCACGTGGGGTGGCAAAAGTCATGGGACAGGGGAGACATAGTTTTCTGTCACAGTTTTTCCCAAGAATGTGGTGGTGGGAATTAATGCTGCATTGTCAAATACTGAAACAACACCCAGTCATGACAGACAGCTTCATTATCAAACTATTAGTGAATCAATTAACAATAACCCTCTTTTGCAAGCTATGAGGTCAGGGAAAATTGTGCACAGAGGGCTGCAAGAAACAGCCCTCAAATGGATTTTATCATCTCCAAGGGATGCTTTTACTATTCATGGAATGAAATAATGCTATTATTCCCTTCCAGAGGAGAAGGAAATATTTAAAATACTACCAAAATATTTACTATTAACTCACCTAAGGAAAAGGCCACCCATTTCATCCAGGTCATGCATGAGCTGATACTGTACAATTCCTCAGCTCTCCTTAATCAAGAACAGATCACTATTTTACACTCTAGTGCCTCAGAGCCTTCATAGGTGTTGCTGAAAGTTCATCTTAGTCATGCTGCCAAAAAGCCAGGCTTGATGCCTGCAGCCTCCCAAAGTTGGCAGCTAAGTCTGCCCTCTTTCAGTCCTGCACCCATGAGATCAAACTCCAGTCAGGACGTTACCTCCGCTGCCTGCCCTTTCACACCTGCGACCTTGGTGCCTTTGTACCCCTACCATCCTTGAAAATGTCTCCAGCACCCATCTGTGGATAATTCATTTTCCTCGTGACATACATGTGGAAAAGCCAATATTATCTCAGTTTCATCTCTGCTTATCTTCTTTGTGCTCCAGTTGAATGAGCCGCTGATTCATGAAACCCTCTGGCTGCTCAGCACTGCTGCAATCCTGGGGGATGTGGAGTATTCAGAGTAAGAAGAAACACCACGGAATTACTCACCCTTTCCCTCTTGCGCTTGGGCTTTAAACATCTGGCACTCTGCAGTAATCATATTGCCAACCACCCTGAAGAACATGAATCAGCCTCCCTTTCTCCCAAATCACACTGTAAGAAAAGGCGGTGGGGGGGAAGTTAGAATTACAGTAAATAAATGCTGCCACTTTTGCTTAACTTTTCACTTTAAGTTTTCCTCTCTGCCCCTGAAATTAAGTTCTTACAATTATTTTGCCTTTGAGAGCAAACAATTGACTCAAATATGATTTTGTGATAAAAATAAAGGAGAGCGAGCAGAAATGTCACCAGCTTTAGAATCTGATAATCTTACAAATGCAATTACTTCTAACTGTCATAGTGATTTTCTAATTATTGTTACAGGGAACTGGATTTTACTGCCTCTATGCACAAGTGAGAATCCCTGAAAAAAGTGGTCACCAGTTCAAGTGTCCCATGGTATGAGCTCCAAAGGAAGAAAAAACCCTACATGTTATTACCAAATCTCCTCTTCCCCAGTCTCCTGAGGAAAGGCAATGATCCCAACCACAGCTGGGGGACTGGGACTTTATCAAATATTCTGAAGAAAAAAGAAAAACAAAAACTGACCAAAAGGGAAGGAACCATTTTGTTGCCCCCCTGCCCTGAAAAAAAGTCTGCCTCAACAAGCAGTGATGGAAAACAAAATAAAGCCCATTGAATTAACCATTACTGTTCCAAACCTAGCATAATGTGAGCAACTTGACCATTTTTAATAGAATCTAACAACTATTTGTAAACATGTGCAGTCATACAGAATCTGTCACCTAGAAGGACTCTCTGGTTTTTATTATATCATATACTTTGTCCATTTTGAAATACAGTGAGAGAACAAAGGCAGAAGATGGGTCTTTCTGTTCAGAAAAGGAAGGGATTTTAAAAAAATGTCTGAACCAAAAGAATATTTTGGGTATCACTGACGGATGGCCAGAGCAAGCACAGTAAGTATTCAAAGGCATCTGTTAGTCCAGGGGTAGATGCCCATCCTTTTAGTGCTGAAAGCCAAGTATCTGTCCCCTGCAATGTGTACAGTCAGCACCTATTACAGAGAGGAGTAAAACAAAGAAAGATCTGAACAGTGTAGGGAAATTCTGTCATTTCCACATTTGGCTTTATAAAAAACAAGACAAAGACATCCTCTCTTCTTTTTTTTTCACTGAATGAATTTGGAAATGTTGACTTTTTATTTTGATGTGCATCATCAAAATAAAACATTTTGAAATTCGTAGTGTTGACACGTACTGTTTGTTTCATAGGACACATGTAAATCATTGTTAGAAGTCTTTTCAATTTTAATAACATTTTTGATTCAGCTATTGCCTTGTATAAGCTGTTCACCTGTCTTCATTGCCTCCCCTGACCATATTTCCTGGGCTACTTTCAAAATACCCCCAGTGCCCTTGATAAATCTCATAGCTAGTAATACAAAAATCAACACATTACCTATGAGTCTCCAGAGACCTATACCCAGAAGTAAATAAAACAGATCCCTGGTAACAGGGATCCCAAAAGGAAATGTGCTACAGAGAAACGCATTCCATTATTTGTAACTGACTCAAAACTCAATTATTCAGAAACATTGGCTTTATTGATGTATTTAGCCATTAGAAGGACTTTTTGGCTAAAAGCAATCTGAAAATAAATGTTTCATTTTTATTTCCTTATTAAAAAAAAATCAAAATTTAAGTTTTCCTATGACAAACTTAAGGCAAAAAAAAAAAATCATATTTTGATCTAAATCTCTTGACTGTTAATGTCAGAGTCCATGGATAACAAATGGACAATTCTGACTGTATCCTGTGGAGGGCAGCAAGATATGTGTTAGCAAATCCTTTATGATGAGTTACCTGAGTGCAAATGACAATAACCAATTATTCTTTCTTGCCCATCCCTGTATTTCTCAGAAGTCAAATAATTTCCAGCAGAAGGACAGAAAAACCCAAATTCAGGTAAAGACCATGACACCTGAGACATTTCTTAGGCTGAGGTTTTCCAAGGAAGACGACTCCAGGTTTTGGATCCAGGAACATCTAACATGCAACTTGAAGTCAAGCATCTGAGCTGGCATAGAGGTGGCCACTATGCTGAGTTCCCTCTTGGCATGCAATTTTGTGGACCCTCCTCATCTAATGTGTCCTTGATGAGTGTGAGCTTTGTTTCCAGCCCCATTTCTGCTGCTTGTCTGGAGCCCAGCACTAAGAGGCCTTCATTACATAGGCAAGAGAGGCAACAAAAATGTGCAATGTAAGAAAAAAGAAGTCAATGCCCTGTCTTAAGGCAGTGTGTACTGAATCTTCACCCTTCCCTAACCTGACCCATAGCTGAAACTCCTGCTCCATATTCTTCTCTTTTTGGTAAAACTTTATTTCAGACTTGACTTGCCAATAAGAACTCAAAGTGGGTGCAGGTGTCACTGCTGGAAAGCCCAGAATTTGAATTCAACATCAGCATAATAAATCAAGATCCCTTCGATTATAAGAATGGAGTAGTGGAAACCGATGGTTCTTCTACCATGATTTTCAGCTTCTGTGGATAAGACAGTCATAGATCTATATACCAGAAAGATTAAAAAATCTTTGTTTGTTTTAATGACTTAAAGGGACTGTCTCTATTTTTCTTGGGCAGATCAGTTCTGAGTCATCTTGGACCAGTCATTGTAACCACTCCATGCTTCTTAATCCACCATAAACAGATACCTCTCTTCCAAATCTTAAATTAACATAATGCTTCTACACTCATTTAAGATGAGTTGATGAGACTCATTAAAGGCATAAATAGGAGGATCCCATTGACCTTTATTACTGTTTGCAGAATCTCAACTGAAAAATACCATCTTCAACTGCAAAATATCCTCTCATTGAGACTGAGTTTTGAAAATATTTTTTTCCCCCCAAGCAGCACTATCCATGGCAATTTTATGCTTTAAAAAACACAGCAAAAATATTAATTGTATTGCTTTTGGCTGTCTGCTCCTTCTCTCATTCATATATCATTTAGCTTCCTTTTAGGCGGTGAAAACATCAGCTAATCTGTAGAAGGAGACAGCTGGTTTGAACTGATGATTTCCTATAATACTCTTTCTTTATATTCTCTTTTGTGCCATCATGGTACATCAATAATTTAGATAGCATTTAATTACGCAATAAGGCACAAGTGGGCATATTTTCTATAGCTCTTCTGTGCACATCAACAAGGCCTTGTTCCCTTTAAGGCCTTGAAGCATGTATAGTAATGGACCTATAAAACTTTCCCTAGAGTACCTTATTGCTCTTGCTTTATGTTCTTTTAATATATTTTGGGGACTTTTTTTTTTTAAAAGGGAATTTTCAGGCTAAAACTAGAGAGTACTTTTATGGCTTCGGCTTCAGCTTCATCCTTTTATACGCTGAGAACATTAATAAATAACACAGTGCTGTCCTGCACTGAATTGTTTTTCTAAAAATCTTGCTCAGGCTTCACAAGAGTATGAAAGAATAGAACATGGGATCTCAAGGCAGAAAAATCAGAAGTCATTAGGTTTGTTCCTTGCTACTTTAGACAAGACACCTGCAGATGGTCTCATTCTTGATATTTCATTTGTTTTAAGCAGGATTCTTGGAACGCATGATGCTGTCACTATCATGCTCTAAAGCACTCCAAATCTCAGGTTTTCCCTCCTGCAATGGGCAAGGTGTGTGTTTGCTGACTGAGAGGATTCATGTAATTCACCAGTAAGCATAAATGCTTGCATCCTGGTTTTTTGTTTCTCACAGCTCTTCCTCCACATCTGTGAAAATAGGACAGATTCACAAAAGTACCTTAAACTGAACTTTTTTTTTTATTTACAAGTGATTTTTTTTTTTGCAGAAAACATTTCCTTTGTGTTCACCAGAGGGTTTATTTCATTAAAGAACAGAGTAACTGTTACGAAGCTGTCCTGGTTTCAGCTGGGATAGTTAATTTTTTTCCTAGTAGCTGGCATAGTGCTGTGTTTTGGATTTAGTAGGAGAATAACATTGATGTTATAAACTGATGTTTTAGTTGTTGCTAAGTAGTGCTGACACCAGTCAAGGACTTTTCAGCTTCCCATGCTCTGCCAGGTGCACAAGAAACTGGGAGGGGGCACAGCCAGCACAGCTGACCCAAACTGGCCAAAGGGCTATTCCATACCATATGACGTCATGCTCAGTATATAAACTGGGGAGAGTTGGCTGGGGGGCAGCAATTGCTGCTTGGGGACTGGCTGGGTGTTGGTCGGCAGGTGGTGAGTGGTTGCATCACTTGTTTTTCCTGGGTTTTGTTCCTCTTCTTGTTGTTTTCCTTTTCACTACAATATTATTAGTAGTATTATTATATTTCAATTATTAAACTGTTCTTATCTCAACCCATGAGTTTTCTTACTTTTACCCTTCTGATTCTTTCCCTCTTCCAACCAGGGCGAGGGTGAGTGAGTGGCTGTGTGGTGCTTGGTTGCCAGCTGGGGTTAAACCACGGCAGAAGCCAATCAAAAACTTCCTATCAGTCTTCCCTACAGAAAACGCCTTCAGAAATGGAATCGTTATTCTGACAAAATATTTCTTCTCTTTAATGAAAAGCTAAAACATTTCAAAGAAAACTGACAATAAAGATTAATTTTCTCATGTGTTTGAAGCTAAAGCTTTCCTGGAAAAAAAAGAAACATTTCCCAGTCAAATCCATTTGTCATCCAACCTCCAACTCCCTTCCCCCTTCCACAGACTAAGCAGTGACCTGTTTTTGCCCATGGTTTGAGCTGTTTTCTCAAATATCATAGGAATTGCTCCCTTTTCACATGAAAATAAACATTCACAGCACCAGGGCAATGCCTTTGCTGTGGCTGTTCAGTGCTGAATTTTCACACTTAAGAGCTATTTCTCCATTAAAACAACTACAGATCCCTTTTGCCCTGACTATTTAGAGCCTGTGCTAAATCCCCATCAGGCAAAAGTTGCTTCATGGGTATCATGCATGGTCTTTTCAGGTCCACATACAACTCTCCATCCACCACCACTGACTGAACCCTCTGTGCCAGGACACTGCAATAGAATATGCCTTGGACTGAAGTGTCCTTGTGTGGGTGGTTGGTCTTCCTCAGTGAGCTGCCTCCAAGCCATTGCTGAGGAACCAAGGTACATCTATATCAGGCAAGCTACTGGAAGTGTCCTCCAGGATAAGACTGCAAGAGAGATACTTATCTGGAAGATATTGAGTCCATAGCCAACATCTCCATCTTCAATAACTGTGGTGATATTGGCTTCCTTGGTTACACTATAAGTTATCTGTCTGGAAAATCTTAAAAATAAACAATATATGTCTTAAATAAAATTTAAAGTTTTCTATCGCAGAAGAAATTCGAAGTTTAAAAAAAAATCAAGAATAATATAATGCAAGCCTGCACTGCTTTAGCAAATCCATTATTTTCCCATATATTTTAATAATTTCACACTCCACATGCAAAATTTTTTAAAAAAATGTTTTATTCTAACAGCACGGTACAATGGAAAGAGATGAGAAAAAGTAGGATTTAGGCATCAGGGCACAGGGAGGGCCAGTTGCTGCTGAAGGAAAGGGAAGCCAAGAGCTGAGGGTCGCCCTAGCACAGGCCATGTGCTTACTGACTGGGTGCAGTCCTGAGGGACCTGAACATGGCAGACAGCCAGGGACTGGTAACAGGGTCCTTTGACAGCCCCAGACATGGCAAGTGATAAACCAGGGCTGGAGTCCATCCAGGGAGCCAAGTCAGGAGCAAAATGAGGTGGGGCCAGAGACAGGGCTGGAGACAAGGCTACAAAGTGGGTCAAAGAAGTCCATCTAGGGGGAAGGACCAGAGGCAGGGCTGGAGACAAGGCTACAATGTGGGTCCAAGCTGCCCATCCAGGAGATGGGGTTGGAGACAAGTCTGCAGTGTGAGTCAAAGAGGTCCATCCAGAAGAGCAGCAGAGCTGGAGACCAGCACAGTTACAACATAGTTCCAGCACAAACTGAAGGCCCTGGGCTGAGCTGAAATGGGGTCCTGCACCTGGGGGCAGGTGTGAGGGGAGCCCCATGTGCGGCTGGTCAGGGCCAGTGAGGCCCATTGGTGCCCTCAGGGCCCTGACATTAGGGATCCTCAATGTAATTTCCATTTCTGCAACTGATTTGAATGGTCTTGGAGTAATAAGTTAACCCTCTGTGTTTCACTGTATTTTGTAAAATAAGCATAACAAAAGCTTGCACTAACTACACAGAAGGGTACTGTGAAACTAATTAACAGTATTTCTGAAGAACTGTTATATCCTCAGGCCAAATTATGTTATTGGCAATGTTTCTTAATCTTATAAGTGCCAATTTGAGCAATAGGCACCAAATTCTTTCCTTCCCTAAAGCCACTGAAGACAGCAGACCAAGTTCTGCTCTCATACCTGACCACGTCACATTTTAACCTAAATCTCTTTGGGATTACTATTAAAATTCAGACCTGTTTCAAACCTTAGGGTTATCGTACAGCTTACTACAAATAAGTAATGAGCATGGGAAGAAAGCAAGGGGTATGTTTACACTGTACATACAAAATCTGTATTCTGCAGAGTGAAAGCTACCCAAAGCTGGAATCAGAATGCCATAAATTTGTGGAATAAGCACAGAATGACAAAAGAAACACAGCAAAATCACCACAGAAAAGAGAGTTGAGTGCGTCAGGGCTTTGCAGTGCTTGGAAGGGAGGGAAGATGAATGCAAGAAGTTTTTTGGCTTTATCAGCGTTGTATTTTATAAGAATAGGGAGAGTCAGGAATACTTAAGAAGGCTACAGAGACAAAGTTTGGCCCATCACCCTGTGTATCAAGCTACAAGCCCAGCCTTGTATATCAAGATAAGTTAGTGTAGAAGAGTTATCTGGATTCCAAGCACATAGAAATATAATGTTACGGATCTTCCATGCAGGTTTTCCACAGCTGAAATTCACAGCAAAAAAATCTGAACTTCTTTGGAAACAATGAGTTACTTCCTAAGCCCTTGCAGAACACCGTGATGGGATGGTTAGTAAATTGAATCCCTGTTCTCCTGCTCACACTGGGGTGTGAGCCAATTTTCTTGTTACTTCTGTGTTTTCTCCAGTATTATTTAATTAGAAAAAGTTTTTGACACAGTGAGGAGACCAAAAAAAAAAAAAAAAACCAAAACACCACAGTTCTGCAAAGGGAGTTCCATTGATTTTGGATTAATATTTAAGATTTTAGAACTTTCTGCAAGAAGTTTCCCATATTATCACTATATACAGGGCATGTCCCAAGCAGATGGTATTTACAGCTCTTGTCAACATTTTAAGACTCTTATTTGTGGAAAGTAAATTAGAAACTACATTTTATTTTCTATTGAAATACACAATAGGAAACATTTCCAAATTACCTTTGGAAGATGCAGGTCCCTGTAAACACAGAGCCCTCTTCGGGACCAATATGTTCTAGGATGATTACTTGGCTTGTCCATCTTGTTCCTGTACTTGGCCAAACAATTAATTTGGCAACACGTGATTGTTAAGCTTTTCTTTGGGAAACTTACTGTTGTCTAACTGAATGTGCAATGAAGATATGTGAATATTCAAGCTGCAACAAGAAGGTAAGAGGGTTAATGATTTTGTAAGTTGCATTTTAAAAAAGCATCTCCTTGGCCTTGATGTACAATGACATTCACTAATTGACTAAGTTAGTGAGCAAGTTTTTAAAATAAAAAAGCCACAGAAATGTAAATAAAAACCCTGATGTTGATTCCAATGCAGGAGAGAATTTAGAGAGCTAAAGGACATATTAGGTTCATCATCCTCACATGACAAGACATTACAGGACACATACATTTTTAGCAATGCTGTTAATAAAAGTGAAGTAAATGTAAGTATCTGTCTAGACAGAATGCAATTAAAAATGAAATTTATTTGCTTACCCATTTTTTCACCTTTATCACCACACTTGCAGTTGCCCAGTAACTGTAATGGAATGAGGGGATTAATGTCCAGTTTTCAACCATGTCCTCTTCACTGCGGGTATAGAGTTGACTCTCAGCTCTTGCTAGAGCATCCCTGGGGATCCTCAGTACGGAACTATTAAGTCTCATTACAATTCATTTTTCTAATCACTGAATCATCTTCCCAAACTCCTCTTTAAATATATACCAGATTATTGCACTTGTCACCAAGCTAAACTGACAGGAGTGCTTTGTAACATACGTCCTTTGCCACATCTGCAGAGAGGTGGTATGTGAACCCAGATTTCTAGAAAGAAATGGCCAGTGAATTAGGCATTCATATTGCCTCTTCCCTAATGATACGTACATTTTGTGTACGTAATATGGGCAGTCACACATATACTCAGCATGGCTAAAGACAATATATATAAATAATTATCACTTTTAGTCTCCTGTAGGTCAGCAAGACAATGAGCTTAATTTAAATATCAGTGATGATATTAGGAGCATTTCCATTCACATGTCGCTTGTCTTTGGGTGAGGCACTCATATATACCAGTAGAAAGCCATTCTTGTGATCTTTGTCCATGCATCTACCCATGGGCTAAGATATTGTCAGCAGTTCACGTCTCCCGCTTATGAGACATAGATGACAGGAGTCCTCTGACAGGGAGAAGGAGAATGGGAACAGCCTCAAAACCTTGTGTTTGTGACTGAAAAAAGTCTTAAATAAAGGCATTGTCTAATAATAAGAAATTGGGCTAGGCAAGAGAACCAAATGCCAGCCCCATCTTTCCAGCCAGTTTTTTTGTCAGTAATGCTTACATCGGCTAAAGAAGTTTAGAGTGGAGGGTCACCTGAAACTGCAGGTGCCTGTGTTTAAGCAGATCACCTTGGGATCCCTTTATGGCTGATGAAGTGACCTCTAAAACAGCAAAGAACAACCCTGATTAAAAAAATCTTTTACTTATCACAGTTAAAAAGAGGTCCAAAGGTGATTAGGTTAAGCATAGACACCTGCACTGCCCATAAGAGAAGCTAAGTGAGATGCATTACACTTTTCTGTGGGCTTGGATTTGTTTCTGTTTGCCTTGAAATCCCCTTTAAAATATTGGAAAGCAAATATTTTTCCTATTTAATTTGCATTATACTATATTTCAGGTTTCATGGCAAATCAATTTAACAAGGTGTAATTAAATTCTTATCTATATCATCATATATAATTATGTGTATAATATGTCAGACAATAAAAAATTACTACAGACTCTTGAGGGTTCTTGTGCTTGAGTGTCTCTCGGTAACTTCTGCAGGGGCAGCTGAATATGAGCCCTGCTGGAAAAAAAGGAGGCAGAGCAAAGAGGAAGCAATGAAGTGGAGAAAATACACAGCAAAAGCTGTTGGAAGAATACAGTAGTCGACACTGTGTGCACCAAACTGCACACCAGCATGTCCCACCTCAGTGAAACCAGCGGGTTTCAGCATCTTGGGATGCCAGTGCAAGCTGCCTTGGTTCTTCCATGGGCAAAACCTACTATGTCAAATGTACTACAAAAAGGAGGTCTTTGGGGCTGAAAGAATCATAGAATCATAGAATGCTTTGGGTTGGAAGGGACCTTTAGAGGTCATCTAGTCCAACCCCCCTGCAGTGAGCAGGGACATCTTCAACTAGATCAGGTTGCTCAGAGCCCCGTCCAGTCTGACCTTGAATGTTTCTAGGGATGGGGCCTCCACTGCCTCTCTGGGCAACCTGTGCCAGTGCTTCACCACCCTCATTGTAAAAAATTTTTTCCTTCTATCTAGCCTAAATCTCCCCTCCTTTAGTTTAAAACCATTACCCCTTGTCCTGTCACAACAGGCCTTACTAAAAAGACTGTCCCCATCTTTCCTATAGGCCCCCTTGAAGTACTGAAAGGCCACAATAAGGTCTCCCCGCAGCCTTCTCTTCTCCAGGCTGAAC
>VYZW01046760.1:67909-81257 GCA_013401315.1 Balaeniceps rex
TACAGAAATTGATTACAGTCCTTATCCTTGGGCATATAAGTAGAAAGGAGATAAAGAATGTAAGCCATTCATCGTTTGTTTACAGATGCAACCTCCCCAAAGGTCTAATTGTGTTTTAATGATAACAAATAAATATTCAGTAAGGGCTCATTTACACTAGCCCTCGCAGAAGGCAGCAGTGACTAACGCTTTAACAAAATGTCACAGACAGCTTTTCCTTCAAAACATGCCAGAGCCTGCTAAGTCAGGGCAGTGTAGTTTATCTTACCTAAATATAGATTTCCAGCCAGATATGTTAGGTTCCACTTATAACCTATGGAGAGAAGCACCCTTTCAGATCATGATTCCTTGAGCCTATTGTAGTCATCTGCTTTAGTACGAGATGCATCATGCCAACAGGGCCCATGTCTCCCTGTGGCACATAGAGGCAGTCTCATATGACCAGCCAGATGAGGATATCTAAGTGCAGTCAAATGAATTCCACTCTCCCAGTCTCTGCATTGGCTTAGCAGGCTCTGGATGACAGGTCGGCAATATGTTCTAGTAGGGTAACCAGTTTTGGAGATTTTAGTCCTGAAAATACATACTGCATCACAGTATTTCACACTTGAAATAAGCAATGTCCTTTAGCCAAGCCACACGCCGTTCTGCTGGAAGACTTTCTTTCCTTATTGCACTCCTTATAATAGTATCAAACTCACTGCTGGTTTTGACATGTTAAATTTTTCCTGAACTTTCAATGTTCTTTTGTTTTTCTCATTTCATTTTGCCTCCTCATCCTCCTTCTCTATGTTTCCCTCTACCTTTTTCAGAGTCCTATCTTCATTGTCATCATGTTTTCTGTCCCCCTTTTCTCATTGCTTTTATGTAATATCCATTATTTATTGATTTTATCAACAATCCATCCTTTTAATACTCTTCTTAAACTCATACTTTCCAAAAGCTTTGGAATAGAGAATCAGATCTATTCTTGCTCTGCAAAACACCTATTAAATATGTTAATATAAATTCTATTTCTAAACACTCTAATAGACAACACATATACTTACAGCAGAAAATCCTTTACATTCGGACTATTTCCCATGTAAAGGTAAAACCTTTCTGAAAACTACACAGCCCTAAGGGAAAATAAATTATTATCCCTTATCACTCCTATCACTTAACTTTTCTTTCCTGGCTCATGTTCACACTTCCCTCAATTATTTTTGTAATACAGCTCAGCTCAGCCACTCAAAGCCCTTAGAAATCAAACCCACCTTGTTTAGTCTCTCTCTTGTTTAAGGAACAGAATTTCAACTGAAGAACCAGCCTCAAAAATAGCTTTTCTTCAGAATCTTGCATATCAGCCCTAAACACAACTAATAAGAGTCCATCTGGCATCCTAATTGTTCCTTACCTCTTATCTAATGCTTGCAAACCAGCTGCAAGACTTTGTAAATCTTGGAAATATGTTTCATCTCCAGTGGGGTTAAAAACAATTACTAGTTTTCTGTATGAAGTACAGAATGCAGGACAAGATTGCTCCCGGCTAATTAAAGCTAGGGACTTGGACACAGGTACTCTGGGGAGCTCTCCACACCATGCACTGTAGAAGACCCTCAAGCTAATTTCAGAACGGTGCACGAACAAGTCAGCAGAGCTCTACTGTTTCTGGGATAAATGCGTGTGCTGTGTTTTACCATGAAGATACAGGAGCTCTCTCAGTGCCAGCTCAGCTCTCTCTAACCAGCGAGCTGCACTGTATGCTATAAAACATCGCCCTAAGCTGTGGCCTTTGCACGAATGTGATAAGAGCAGAGAACCTCATACGTTTCCTGCAGCGGGATGTCTGTCAGATATGGGCTCAAGTATTTTCTAAAATGTTAAAACAATATCTCAAGAGTTCTTTTAGGTCATTGCTAAAGAGGATCAAGGGCCTTATTATCATCTGTGCATTTACGTACTTGGAGCCTGATAGAGAAAAGCACTCAAATGCCTTCATCCAGCACTGAGAATCTGACAAAACCCTCTCTCAGCAAATGCCTTCCCCTGCTGCTGGCTACAGCCTCCTTCAGCTCATTTTCAGTGTGCGGACATGCAAAACCCAAGATAAATACTGAGAACCCTCAGCTTGTATAAGCCCAAGCTCCCACCCAAGCCCAGACAGGCTGTTTAGCCCTCTTACCCAGGGGATCCTCTTCTTCTGGGCATTCTGCAAGCACACCTACCCAACCAAGCCAACCTACCCTCATCCAAAACTCTCCAGGAAAACGCCCAGAAACAGGGCAGGGAGCTAGCAAGAGGAAGGCTTGTTCATAAACCTCCCATCTGATTTTCAACACACTTCACCTCACTACCCATTTGAGCACCCATGCAATCCAGGTGAGTGTACTTTGAGGTCAGACCTTGAGTGCTTGCGGCTCTTGCTAGTCTGCTTCACCTAGAACACTGTTATTTGGCCACAGTGCTCAGCCCTGGCAGAACACAGCCTGCAAATCAACCAGTATGAGAACAGCAAGCTGTTTGCCACAGGTATAAGAAATAGTGTGATTAGAGGGGAGGGAAACAAGAAAAAACACTTCCATGGTGACCAGCATCTGCCTATGCATGTATTTGTACAACACTGCCCAAGCTTTAACTGGAATCCTGTTGGTTTTGGGCACTGGGAGTTTGAATAGTAAAACTCAGTCTCTGACCCAAAGCTCTGAGACACTTCCTTTAAACCCATGGTAAAATGTAGGTAGGCACCTAAATTGAAAGATGCAATCTTAAAAATCTGTATCAAGTTTTAACCAGTGTATTTTCTTAGAAGCTTTGAGTTCACGCTGACAGCCTTGAATCCTGCACAAGGCATGACAGTATTGCAAAATACCTCTAATTCAAACATACGACCAAGGAGCACTGCTGGAAACAGGACAAGTGGATTTCAGCCCTCTTTGGTGCCTGAGAAGGCTCAGGTTCCCCTGTGCTACCTTCCCAGGTGGGATTCGTAGGCTTCCAGACAAGTCTGCAGCTGCAGGCTTTTCTTCTCCTCGTAAAAGTGAGTCACTGCATCCTAGTCCAAGTATACTTAGGTGATTCCTGACATATAACTGTTCAATCATTTTTTTAAATTTTTCAATGAAATTTTGAAATTATGCCAATTTAATGATGCCAACATTTCCCCATATAGCTTGTGCTGATGTTTCAATTCCCTTACAGTTAAAAATCTTTTCCTAATATCTCACCTCAATTTATCCACCTGCATATTGAACCAACTCTTGCTCGCTCTGTCCCACAGTGGGCATGGTAAACAACCAAACACTGTCTTCCTTAACAACAAACTTAATTGTATGCAGTTGTCATGTCTTTTCTTTTCAGAAATAAGCAGGGCAACTGCTCAGCCTTCACTTCTGCTTTCTACATCTGTCGTTGTTGGTACCATTTTCCTACTGATTTTTGCTTATGTATATGTTTCTTTCTAAAAATCCACACTGGTAAGTTCAAAACATGATGTTAAATGAGACCACACTGTCTGAGGCCAAACCAGCCAGGATAAAGACAAGAATGAGAAAAAGAAAATACTGATCAGTTGCAGACTGTGTATGTGGTGTCCAAGAAGAGCACGTCTTCTCTGCAAAACTGTCCAATCTGCTACTCGCATTAACTTGTCTCATGCTGCCCCCAGATCCTTTTCTTCTGGCTTAGGGCTTCACTACTTTCCCAATTCTTTTCTGTGCATTTTATTTCCTATTTGTCCATGTACTTCTCTCAACATTCTCTTTTTTAATTTAATTTTGTAACTTTGATTTCAGACCATTTTTCTAATTAAAAGACATGGGAATTCTAACCCTGTTCCCAACACTGCCCACAGCCATTCCTGGGCAAGTGCCACCTGCAAATTCAAATGACCTCCTTAGGCCATTGGAAAAGGTGATTAAAATTATGAAAATATTTCAGTTTGTTCCTGGACTCTTCTCAGTGCCAACAGCTGTCTATCCACCCTATAACAACATAAGTTAGGCCATATTGCCCTCTGCAATAAGAGAGTGCCAAAATCCTTCCTAAAGCTAAAATAACTAATAATAATGGCTTCCTTCTTAACGCCTAGGCCAATTACACTGTAGGAAAGGAAATTAGCTTGGTTTGACACAAATTGCTATTGACAAAACTGTGCTGGCTCTCTCTTATCTCCCTTCTCTCCTCAGAGATTTACAAATTTATCATTTAATCATTTGTACCAATATCTTTCAAGATTCGAAATAAGGCTGACTGGGTCATTATTCCCCAGATCCTCTTTTTTCTTTCATTTTTTAAAGACAAGAGGTATGTTTGCCTTTCTCCAGTCCTCATCTGTCCTCTATAGCACCTCAAAGGTAATCAGTAAAAGTTCTAAGATTGCTTCAACAATCAGCAAACAACAGATTTTACCAGATTAATTTGTCTAACATATTTTACAGATTAATTTAGTATGTTTAACCTCTCTCATTACCATTGGTCCTGCTCTTTTGCTAGTCTGGGCTCTGTTCTGAACTTCACTTTGTTGATGCTGTGTTAAGGATTTAGTTGCAGTTCATTCTTTTCCTGAAAACTGAAGCAAATGAGGTCTTGAACATTTCAACCTCCATTGTGTTTTTTCACATTTGTGTCATCTATTGAAAGCTAGTGAGCCTCTGCAGGTCTCACCCCTGCTTTTGACCCCTTCTGTCAGTCTTATTTCTAATTTGCCTCATTTTGATTAAGGTTTTAGGGAAAACGATGACTGAATCAGAACAACAGCAGCATCAGCTATTTATTATAAGGTGCCATTTGATATTCGATCTCCGTCGCCAATCAGGCACTCTATTTGTGTTTGTATCCTCACCAGAGCTAATGTCATTTGCCAACACCTCCATCCAGGGCAAGGTCTAAAGGGTACCTCTGCAATTGCTTTACAACAGGTCTTTAAAGTATGGAAAGAAGTATGGACAGAGACAGATTGAAAAATTCTATCTTTTGGTCTCTGAATGAGTTCAGTAACCCAAAGGAAAAGACTGCTTAATATTAAAGTAATAGTTTCATATATTTTAGCATTTCACAATAAAATGTTGTGGTGTCACCAGTGCTAATATATCACTGAGATGTTCAGACTCCCCAGAAAATACACATGATGTAAAAAGCTGAGACAAATGGTAAAAGTAGTGCATGCCCTTTTCAAGGAAAAAATGGGCTGCTTTCTCTCAAGCAGGGGCAGTAGTTGCTCACAATGGGAAATCATTGCTCATCAGAAACAAATAATTTAGACGTTCTCTCTATATATAACTTTTGTCAAATTTATTTCTAAAAATAAGAAATGTTGCCAGGACATTAATAGCCTAGAATTAAGGTAATATCAGAGAGAAGATAAAATAGGAAGCAGAATTAGCATTCTGGCACAGTGGTGATTTTATACATCCTGTTTTCAGTCTGGGAGCCACAACCTGGATTCTTCTGAAAACAGTCCAGAGCAATAAAGAAAAGTAATTTTACTTGCAGCACCTGCTGCTGTACTTTTGAAGGAGGATCTGGATCTTCCAGCAGCAGAGGGCTCTTCCACAGCTTCACAGTTTCTTGGTGAACCTTTGACCTTTCTGAAGTTGTTTCAATAACCCTGTTAAGTTTGAAGCAGAAAAAAATCTAAGGCTCATGAAGAAGTTTAATCCCTCCTAATAACCCAGTTTTATGACATTTACAATCCTTCTGTTGTTTTTATTTTCAATAACAAGGTAGTAATCTTTTGTCATCCAAGTTTGGTTTTGCTTCCAAGGACTTTATAGGAACAACATAACCGTTGCTCATTTGCTGCAAAGGACCTGAATGACAAGCATGCTGGAGCTACTCTTCTTTCCCACCCATGCAATGTATGTTCTTGAGTGCTGATCTAACTGGTGCGGTTCCACAAGCCATTGTTGACTTTTCTCAGAGCGCTGCTTCCCCTGCTGGCCTAGTCCTCTCCTCCAGAGAGGAAAAATTGAGCTGCTGTTGAAGATTGTCATCTTCAATTCAGTGAAAACAGTCTAAAACAGGCACGTAACACCTCTTTCCCTCCCCTACTTGCCAAATAGAGAAAACAAGTGGGAAAAGACTTTTGGAGGGCATCTCCTTATATTCTAAAACATGGGGGCTAAGATAGGTGAGATTAATTCCTCATCTCCCATGCCTTCATCTTCCCTCACCATTGGCTGTAAAATGGGCCTGGGCATCTTGCTCAAACCTGATAGTTATTGTCAGATAGCCAAAGTTAGGTGGGGTGAATGCCAAACCGGCTCCAGCAACCACCAAAGTCAATAGCAGTCTTTCTGTTGACTTCTGCTAACAAGTGATTGGCCAAATCTTGCAAGAATTTTCTTTCTGAAGAAAGCTTATGAGCAGTGTAAGGAACTGTGGCGGTAGTTAGGATAACTCATGTACCACAGGACCTGTTCAATACCTTGCAGGAATGGCTCAGTACAAGGGTGCAGCAATAACAGGGGATGGCAACTGTTGACTTGCTCTTCTGACTTGAGAGTTCTCCCACCTTGTTCTCTCGGTACAAAACTCTTGGAATCACACATTTAAATGTATTTATTTCTTCATTTTTACATTGAATAGAATCATAGAATCATAGAATGGTTTGGGTTGGAAGGGACCTTTAAAGGTCATCTAGTCCAATCACCTGGCCATGAGCAGGGACATCTTCAACTAGATCAGGTTGCTCAGAGCCCCATTCAACCTGACCTTAAAGGTTTCCAGCGATGGGGCACCTACCACCTCTCTGGGCAACCCACTCCAGTGCTTCACCACCCTCATTGTAAAAAATGCCTTCCTTATATCCAGCCTAAATCTACCCTCCTTTAGTTTAAAATCATTAGTCCTTGTCCTGTCACCACAGGCCTTACTAAAAAGACTGTCCCCATCTTTCCTATAGGCCCCCTTGAAGTACTGAAAGGCCACAATAAGGTCTTCCTGGAGACTTCTCCAGGCTGAACAACCCCAACTCCCTCAGCCTGTCCTCGTAGGAGAGGTGCTCCAGCCCTCGGATCATTTTTGTGGACCTCTTCTGGACCCGCTCCAACAGGTCCATGTCCTTCTTGTGCTGAGGGCTCCAGAGCTGGACGCAGAACTTCAGGTGGGGCCTCACCAGAGCAGAGCAGAGGGGCAGAATCACCTCCCTCAACCTGCTGGCCACGCTTCTTTTGATGCAGCCCAGGATACAGTTGGCCTTCTGGGCTGCAAGTGCACACTGTTGGCTCATGTCCAGCTTTTCTTCCACCAGTACCCCCAAGTCCTTCTCTGCAGGGCTGCTCTCAATCCCCTCATCCCCCAACCTGTATTGATATCGGGGGTTGCCCCGACCCAGTTGCAGGACCTTGCACTTGGCCTTGTTGAACCTCATGAGGTTCACACGGGCCCACTTCTCGAGCTTGTCCAGGTCCCTCTGGATGACATCCCGTCCCTCAGGCATGTCAACTGCACCGCTCAGCTTGGTGTCATCTGCAAACTTGCTGAGGGTGCACTCAATCTCGCTGTCTATGTCATGGGTGAAGATATTAAACAGTACTTGTCCCAATACAGGCCTCTGAGGGGCACCACTTGTCACTGATCTCCATCTGGACATTGAGCTGTTGACCACTACCCTCTGGATGCAACCATCCAACCAATTCCTCACCCACCGAACAGTCCACCCATCTAATCCATATCTGTCCAATTTTTAGAGAAGGATGTTGTGGGGAACCATGTCAAAGGCCTTACAGAAGTCCAGATAGACAACATCCATAGCTCTTCCCTTGTCCACTGATGCAGTCACTCCATCACAGCATACTTAAATGTTCCTTTCCAACTCATCATCGAAGGCCTTCGGTCTAAAGGCATATACATGTGATCAAAATTATGTCACTGTCGTGGTTTAACCCCAGCCAGCAACCAAGCACCATGCAGCTGCTCACTCACCCTCCCACCTGGTGGGATGGGGAGAGAAGTGAGAAAACAGTTTAATAATTGAAATATTATAATAATAATAATAATAATAATAATAACAACAAAAACAACTACAACAACAACAACAGTAATAAAAATTGTGATGAAAAGGAGAACAAGAGAGAGAGAAACAAAACCCAGAAAAAAAACCAAGTGATGCAACTGCTGACCACCCGCCGACCGACGCCCAGCCCATCCCCAAGCAGTGATCACTGCCCCCCAGCCAACTCCCCCCATTTTATATACTGAGCATGACGTCATATGGTATGGAATAGCCCTTTGGCCAGTTTGGGTCAGCTGCCCTGGCTCTGCCTCTGCCCAGCTTCTTGTGCACCTGGCAGAGCATGGGAAGCTGAAAAGTCCTTGACCAGTGTCAGCACTACTTAGCAACAACTAAAACATCAGTGTGTTATCAGCATTATTCTCATGCTAAATCCAAAACACAGCACTATGCCAGCTACTGGGAAGAAAATTAACTCGATCCCAGCTGAAACCAGGACAATCACTCGACATTTGGCTATTGTGTAAAAAGCTTTGTAGTGCAAGCTGCGTATACTTCCCAGCCCTCCCTCTCTCCCATCAGCATTGGTTAAAAGGGAAAAGTCGTGGGGATAGTGCCCCTCTCTGAGCTGTCGGAGCATGCAAGTTCATTCAGTTAGTCCAGCAAAGGTACAGCATTTATTTCAACTGGCTACCAGATTAGCTCTTCCCTCTGTCAGAAGTGTCGGTCTAGAAATTCCCATTGGCATTTCTCAGTTTTATACAGTGCAAAGCAGAATTACTCTTGCCTAATTTTGTGCACAGTTGTCTGCACTCTTCTTACACTGAATGGAGAGAAACAGGTACCTCCGCAGGGTTGTCGTACTCATGGATTGCATGATTTGCTTTCTGATGTGCCTGTGCCTCTCTGCTGACAACAAAGGGAGACTTGTGATTTACTTTTAGAGGGCTGCCATTAAATGAGCTGAAAATAGCCCATAAGTGGCTTCCCTGTTTACCATTGATACCACATTGCCAGACTTTGTTGAAGATATCTCAACTAATTTGTCCTTGTGACAATCCCAGGCTGCTGTACCTCCTTCTTCCATGGAACACCCCTTCCACGTCCCAAACTGGGGAGAAAGCTGACAACATATGTGCCGTGTCAACTGGTGTGCCTTCTCATACTGCTTCTACTACATGGCCAACAATATTGCTGCAGAGCAGGAATGATATTTAGCTTGAAAAGGGTATGCACATGGTATCTACTTTTACTAATGATGGACTAAAGCAGAGGGCATATCTGAGACCCTGCTCTAGTTATGAGAAACTATAAATGCCTGATTTGTATCTTTTCCAATTTTTACAAATTGAACATTATATTTCACAAGGGAAAAATCAGGATGCGTTGATCAGAGAACTGCTAGCACCAGAGTCTTATTAATAGTAACTACAGTACAAAAGCAGCAGTTTCCAGATTTTACACAGCATTATATTTGCTTGATGCAGATAAAGAGAAATTATTCATGAGACAATGGGAAAAAAAGATGTAGGAGGGTGAATCACATTGGAAGAATAGGAAAAAATGAAAGTGGGGGCAATTGAGCATGCTGTGTCATCACCAATGAAAATTACTTTAATTTGCTATATCAGTGGAATACTATTAACTCCTGCTTGGTTGGACATAATGCATGATGGAGGAGGGAATATTTCGGTCAAATTGAATGACAGCAATTTTTGGAGAAAGAGAATGGCTCTCACTAATTATTTTCTGGAAGGGAATCCATTGACTCATTCTCTGGAGAATCAGGATTACAAACATTTAGTTAAGACATAGTTTATCTGTTAATACTGTAGTTAATGATAGGTATTTTTCTTTTTTCTCCTAAAGCCTTATGATTATATTATACAGATTACACTTGCTTTGAAACAGGAATAAGTAATGCTCTAGAAAAATCTCTACTTCAGGGATACCAGCCTTTTCTAAATTAGAACTAACTAACTAATCTAGGATTCCTAGACTTGTAAGGGGGGATTTGGTTGTGTGTATTACACAGGACTGACTGTCACACTGGATTTTTATGCAGGCTTATAGCGGAAAAAAGCTGCCTGGGTCACCCAGTCTCACCTTTACCTTTTCAGGGTTACATCCTCTCTCTCTCCCCCTAGGGAGACCACTTATTCTATATGCAGAGATTACAAAACATATTTATTCATGTCAAAGCCAGAAAAAAAAATTTTAACATTGTGTCACAGAAGCCAAATTTAAGGTCTTAACCCAGTCACGAAAAGTGACCCCACGTACAGGCACACTCGTTTTCATATGCAGTTTGGTTCCCCTTTGGGCTGCCAGTGTATCTGCCTCTGCCTGGCATTCCCACCAGAGAGGACAGCGACCTGGGCTCTCTGTGCTCTCTGTGCTCCTTCATATCAACTCCTCCACTATACTTTACTGAAACCTTTCCTAGCACCTGATCTGAATCAATATACAAAACTGGGTGGCAAGTTTGCAAAATCTACAATGATCCTGTGAAACCTTTCAGGATTTCTTTCTCATTTGTACCATCATGGGGCACAAAATAGTCATGTGGCATAACTCAGGAAAAAACAAAAAAAATCCCCAAATTGTCCAGTTTTCTCAGTACTACGTGGATCTGGGCTACATAACCCATGCCTATGTTGAAACTCAGGTATGTAAAACCCACGGGATGCCCCAAGCACATTTCCCTTTACACTAGGCTGGATCTTCTTTCAGGATAACACCTAAGCTATTCTATGCACAAGTACTTGTGCAATAACAAGAAGAAAATACTTCTGTCTGAACCTTGTTTTTAAAAGAAAATATGGATCTCAGTGGGTCTCACATAGCTCAACACATTGTGTCCATCTAGATGCAACAAAGATAAAACATTTTGCATCAGCTGAGCATAGGGCCCACAGAGCCTTTGGCTTACAGGACATGAGCTGATGCACGATGCTGTAAGTGTGTCATAAAATAAGGTCTAGAGCTCAGTTTCAGTGTGGGGAAGGGTGTAGGCAATACAGGGAGGAGTGGGTCTGATCGGCTGATCTTGCTTCTCCCTGCTACAATGAATACCACACTTGAGACAGAGAGAGACCAAGGGAGTCCAGCTAGAAGGGACATAAAAGTACACAAAACATGAAGAGGGAAGGGAAAGGAAATTATTAATTATTATAGTTAAAAGAAACAGTATTACTTGGCCACAAACCTCCAGGTAATAAAGAATTACCATTTCTTAGCTAATGAGAAATTACACGTATACAACATCTGAATGACAATGCAGACCACCGAAAGTAATTCTTCGAGAAACGATGTGTGAAAAACTTAGGAAAGGGATGTGGACCACATCGCTGCCAAAAGAGCAGCTCTGCTGAGAAACCATCAGAACTGGATTTACAGCAGTCCAAACTCATCCCAGCTCTGATCATGGGAGGTGCTGTGTGTCTAATGATGCTCTTCAAGGGTCAAGGCAGGGCTTTCTTAGTTTTTTTCCACTAACTAGTAATTATGCCAAGATCTAGCTATATCTAAGTTTATTAAAGAGCTGGATTCAGGTCCAACAGGAGGGAGGACCCAAACCTGTGTTATTTCTCAAAGACTTTAAGTTAAAACTCATTGCAAACACAGGGGCACTCCACTACACCAAGGTAGTCTAATCAGTTTCCCATCTGCATCAGAGAGTGACGCTGGTATAAGAGTCAGGTCCACGTAAAAGCAAAGAAATTAGGAGCTCTTTCTAAAACATCCCTCTAAGCAATTATTCTTCAAGCAATTATTCCTTTTTTAAAGAATTTGAGGATGCTTTGAACGTAAGAAAGAAAATTCTGAAAGTGGTAAACTTCAAATTTTAAGTGCCAAGAAAAAGAAAAAAAGAAAGAAAAAGGAAAATTAAAAGGAAGAAATCAAAGAAATAAGGAGGAGGAAGGGAGGAATGCTTACAACAGCCTTTAAGGAGATTTTATGAGAACACTTGTCTCTTGCAAAAGAGTACAGGGCAGCCTGGGGCGGGGGGAGGNGAGAGTGGCCTTACAGTCATCTGTTCTAGCTGCCTACCAAAGGTCTCCATCTTCTGATTTGTGTACTATTCTTCTAACCCTAACACCGACTATAGATTTAATGGCAGAATAAAATACTCCTCCCGGGCTGCTCTGCTCACATATACAAGGAGTGGAGCAAAGGCAACCATGCTGGGTTATTTCTCAGTTGTATTTCACTTACTTTGTTTGCAAGTGATGCATGAGAAGATTTTAAAAGGATCAAATGTATTTACTGTTCCAAATTCTGTACTGTTTTCTGGTAAAATATTTAATCCCTCCAGAAGGCACTCTGCAGTTTTGGGGGTGGATATTTCGTGTTTCCCCTTGGGAACTTGGTGTGGCTGGTACACAGTCATGACACCCTGTTT
Source organism: Balaeniceps rex (assembly GCA_013401315.1). Lineage (NCBI taxonomy): Eukaryota > Metazoa > Chordata > Aves > Pelecaniformes > Balaenicipitidae > Balaeniceps > Balaeniceps rex. Next base: position 80,248 of record VYZW01046760.1, read on the forward strand.
CCTTTTTCCTGTATTCAGCTCACAGATCATGAACACATTCAGAGATGACAGGTCAGAATTCCTGCAGGAAAGAGCTCATATTTAAAATTCCCTTATGGAAATATTAATTTTATTAAGATCTGTCAAAAAAAAAAAAAGATCATTGAGAGCAAACAGGAAATAATCACAATTTATTAGTAACTTAAGTTATAATTTGAGTTGAGACATTATTTTAAAAAAAAAGTTCCTGCTCTGCAATTATCTGAGGAGCATGAACAGCCTTCTAAAAGTTCTACATCTTATCATATACATCTTTACTAAAATGCCAGGTCTTTTGAGATACCTCCTGTTAATCCCTGGATACTTACCTTTCCCTATAAGTTCAAGAGAAACTCCAGTACTCCCTAAATCTTTATTTTCCCAATGGATTTTCCCAAAACACTGAAACTTGCTACTTTATGCCTCAAGGATACTCAAGAGCTTCTCCAGTCTGGCAGATAGATGACCTCTGCTTCACTGGCAGCTCTACAGCTGACCTGCTTGCAAATTTAAGCAAAACATTTCCTCTTTTTGTCTCTCTAGTTCCATCCTTTGTGTTTTCTGTATATTTTAGCAGTTAGATTTGGAGGGCAGGGACCAGCCCTTCATTACCTAAATTCTCACAACAGTTAGNAGCCCTTCATTACCTAACTTCTCACAACAGTTAGTGGAGCCCTGACTCACGGACTGTGTCAACCCCAAGCTGCCCCAAACCACCTCACACTGAATTTTTAACATTCAGTAGTTTTTGTTTCTAATGTTATATTTTCTCCTTTTCCTCCTCCTCCACAATATATCCCTAGTTTTACTTCTGCTTTCACTCCCATCTTCAACATCTCTGTCTTCGCCCAACTTCTCTCAGTGTAGGACATTCAATTGCATTAACACACATTCTTCCTTTCCTTCTGCATCATTACTGAAGAAATTACTTGACAACAGAAATTACAAAGATCTTTGGCTTACCACCTCGGTCTGCCAAAAATATTACCCTT